>PVHX01000472.1:178701-300969 GCA_004024805.1 Geosciurus inauris | reverse complement strand
CCGCCTTTAAACTGCTGGCCCTGCTACAGTTTTAGGTCTTGCTCCAAGGACATCAGTGAGACTGGCCACCTTGCCGTCTGTCCCTGGGTCAGCACCACCATTCCCTGATGTCCAGCCGTCGGCTGAAGAGAACCACCAAACAAGGACAATGTCTGCTCTTTGGCTAAGAGAAGTCACCTGGCATCGGAGGTACTTTGGGGCTCGTGGTTGCCCTAGGATTATGTGAATTAATTGTAATGTTTAGTTGCCGTAGGATTGTGTGAATTGCAAGCAGGACTTAACCGCCCTAGTATAGTGTAACTTAACTATAGTGCTTGATTAGCGTGCATCAAATGCTAGTTGGGGTGATCCAGCAGGCCCAATTTTTTTGCATTAATTAATTATATTTGATGATTGTTGTGATTGAACATACACTTGCATTTAAAGACAATCTGCCTCCGAGTAATTATTAATTACGCATGCCGCTCGTGACAGTGCCCCTTGCAGCCCTCGATTGCATGGGCTGGGCTCTCCATCAATTGTAGGCCTATGGTTAGGTTCCTTTTACAGCCCCCATCAAATGCAAGCAGGTATGACTAAGCAAGTCAATGGCTGCTGTTCCTTATGGCCAGCAACCCACTAAGTCCCCAGCATGTCCAGGCATGTCTATGGCATATGCTCCTTACAGCACTCATGCCATCTATGTGTATATCTTCATTTGCTGGTTTCCAGAAAGGAGCTCCTGCAGCCTGCTGGATGCTTCCCTCCTCTGTGCCTTTCAGGCTAGCCATATACCTGAAGTGCCCTTTCATTTTATCACCATATGAAACAACCATCAAAGGCAGCTGCATAATTTAAAAATAGTGCGACTGCTCTTTTGTTGGATTTTTTGGGGGGGCACTGGGGATTGGACTTGGAGATACTTGACCACTGAGTCATATCCTCAGCCTTATTTTGTATTTTATTTAGAGACAGGGTCTCACTGAGTTCCTTAGCACATCGCTAAATTGCTCATCCTGGCTTTGAGCTTGAGATCCTCCTGCTTCGGCCTACTGAGCCTCTGGGATTACAGGCATGCACCACCGCACCTGGCAGCACAACTGCTCCTTGGAGAGGATGACTTCTTGTATACATCCTCCTGCAGCCTTGTGAGAGAGGTAGCCCTATGCCCATTTTACAGATGGACACATACTCAGAGATATTCAACAACAAGTTCAAGGTCATACTGCTGATAAATGACAGAGCAAGAATTCAAACCCAGGTTGTTCGGCCATCCCTGAGATATTGCAAAGAGTTTTATGGTCCTTATCCCAGCTTCATCTGAGAAATGAGCAGGAAGACATGCATATGATGGATTATTCCTGATACTAAAAGTTAATCTTCAACCCTAGGAAGTGGCTTTCCCCTTATAGCAGGAGTTTCCTGCTCTGACCACTGAAACCAGATCGGGGAGCTCAGGGGCTAGGCATTTACAGCTCTCTGTGTAACAGGTCACTAAATGCTCTTAACTTCTCAAAAAGCTGATATTTTTCCTCTTGGGAGGAGCTGACTGTACTCTTCAGGATTTCCAGGGCTGCTGGTGCGCTGCCCATTGGGAAACGCCTCTCCCTGTCACTCTCTATAAATGCTCCTAGTGGCCCTGAGGGAGGCCTTCTGCAGCACAGCTCCAGCTGAAGACTTGAAATTCCAGTCACCTCACCATGAGGCTTCTAATACTTTCCAGCCTGTTCTGTATCCTGCTTCTCTGTTTCTCCATCTTCTCCTCAGAAGGTAGGGCTGCCCCCCAGGGGTACTAATACCTGAGCGAGAATTCTAGTTTCTAGGAAGTTTCCAAACAGAAAGTATTGGAGATTAGGCTTTGGCAGGCAGTCCTGCATAAGACAGGCTCTTGCTCCTCAACTTGTGCAGTGCCTCTATCACATTTAGCACCCAACAGGTGGCTTTGGGGCTCCAGAACCCACAATCTCCATAAATAGCCCCAGCTCACACAAAGAGAGCCTAGGTGAAGCATCACTCTTCCGTGCAAACACAAGACCTCTCATTTAGATTGCTGCACACCAGTTCCACCTGCCTAGAAAATCTGGAGCCCCTCTGTTGGATATGTAGTATGGCGAGGACAGAGTAAATTAGTGCTGGGTGAGTGAATAATTAGTTGACTCTCTGAATTTGAACATCCCAAACCTCATGCACAGGCAGATGGGATGAAGGTATATATGAAATGGAGATAGACATGGGGAACATTAAACATATTCAGAAGTGGGGGGCATGGTCTTTCCACCTTTGTGGATATGAATATTTAGCTCTTCTGCCTTTCTTAATTCAGATAGCTGAGTGTTTAGGGCTTTTTCTCTTGCCTAATGCTCTAGAAACTGCCTACATTTTTTTTTTGTCTCAGTAGTTACGGTTATTTCAACATTTATTAGAGCCAGAGATGTGGAAACATATAAAGGGGAGAAAATCACCCATGATTTCATGATTCAAGAATGATCATGTTCAATATTCTATTTATTTCTTTTCAGTCTTATGTGCATCATTTTTTAAAAACTTAATTGCTAATATCTCTATATAGCCAATATTTGGGGTTTTTTTTTCTTGTATTATAAAATCTTCACTGTCTATTAAGACTTTAAAAATCTATATGTGATGTTACTTCAATGAGACAAAGCTTAAACCTTTAACATACAAAACCAAGAAATGTATGAAAGGTAGACAAGGAAACTGCCTGAACCGCAATGAAAAAATATACAGAAAACACAGCTGATGGCATTTATTATAAATGATGGCCTTCAAGCCTTCAACTTAAAATTAAAATTATATTTCTGACATAAGCAGAAACATATTTTTGGACATCTTAGAGGCCGCCACTGTTACTCTAATGGCAACTCAATAAGGATGAATATCTTTCTCCATAAAGCTTCCTATTATTCCATTTAGGACTATCTCTGGCAGATTCCAGAAGTGATGTTATTTTACTAATATTCTTATGTATAATTTGCCGTCTAGTGAGTGGGACATCATGAATTTATGTGCTCAGACATTCAGCTGGTTCAAAACTTTGCACCATAGTAAGTATATGTAAAAACTATATATATGTGTGTACATAAGATATTTCCTATACTTAGGAAATTTAGGCTAGATTGCACGGGGAGACTGTATGGAAGAGCATGGACATTTCTGAGCCGCAGAATGGTTCTTCGGACACACACAGGAGGAGGACATATTCTGGAGGCATAATCATCTCCCAACATTGACTTTTATTTCTGAAAACTAAAAAACAATAAGGTCTACACTTTCCTTCGCATAGCCTGGCTCATCCTCATTTTCCTGAAGCTGGGCCTTGGGAGTAGAAGCCCATGTAAGTCCTCCCTGCAGAGAACTACTCCAGGGTACCCCCAAGTGCACTAAAGGAAAATCTGTGCTTTTTTTGTGTCCATCCTCAGGGAAAAGGCATCCTGCCAAGCCCTGGAAACTCAGGCTCTGCTGCTACAGAGTTCCTGGCCCCAACCTGACAACCCAGAAAGGTAAGTGCTCATACCTGCTCCATATGGGGTGGGGAAATAACTCTGGTGGGTTATGGAACAAGCCAGAATGTTGATCAGTCCCCACCTGAGCCTGGCATGAGGCCCTGGTACATAGGGGGCCACCAATAGGTATGATCTTTGTCTCCTGGCACTTAGAGGGAACAAATTAACCATTTCAAACTGAACACATTCTGTCAAGGAAAAGCAAGACACAATTGAGAAATGGCATGGGAGTGTACCTGTCCCTTGGGTGGGAGATGTCAGAGAAAGTGAGATTTATGAGACTGCACAAAAGGCCAGGAGCCTGCATGAGATCATGGAGGTAGATGGTCCAGGAAGAGGAAGCAGCAGCCGTGAAAACCTGGAGTGGGCAAGAAGAAGGCATGGAAGACGAAAAGGAGCTGGGGGGCCAGAGATGCTTATGAAATCTACAAACCAAGAGTGCCTGACTGCAGCAGTGTGGATCTGAAGCACAGGCCGGCAGTGCAAGCCACTAGCAGGTGGATCGGGCATACAGGTGCCAGGAGCTCCAGCCTGGAGGGGCACATTGCAGCCTCCAAAGATGCAGGCTGGCAACATCCAGGTTCTTGTCCCAGCCACCCGGCTGGAGGCATCCAAATGGGCTCCATGCTCAGAGTGAAGCCTGGAAGGTACCTAGCTACTGGAGGACAACTCCAGGCCAGGGGCAGACTGGAACGTTAGAGTTGCTGGCACAGGGTATAGGGTTAGGACTGCAGGATCTCTGTGGCCTTTGGTAGGAGGATTGCAGACAACGAGGCAGGAAGAGCCCCGTGGGAAGGTTGCAAAGTCTGGAACTAGACAGGCCTGCCCCCATCCTAGAGCCCATGCCTTAACTCTCTGCAGCCTCAATACCCTCTCCATAGAGTCCAAGGAGGCCCAGCCCTACTTACTTCTCTGAGCATATGGCTCCCAAACCACTACAGCCTCATGCCTTAGCAACCCAGAGCCACCCTCACCCCCCCAAAGAGAAATTCAGATGCAGATAAGGGTGGGGAGAGAGCAAGACAGGACAGTTCCAACCTCAGCCACCTCTCCCCAGCACTGACAGCCCCTCCTTTCCAGCTGGCATCACACCCAGCTGGGGATGGGTAAAAATAACCAGTTGTCACACGCACACCTCGCAAACTGCAAACCGAGTGTGAGGCATCCGCCCAGGCAAGGTGGAGGGTGAGCACGGGCTGACTGTAACTCTGCTCCCCCAGGCCTGGTGCGGAGGAGCGCTTCGCTTCTGTGAGTTGCAAATCTAGGCCTCCCAGTGAGGGCCATCTTCTTGCACCCTCCTTTCGCCCCTCCCCAGCATGGGACGCTCAGAAACTGTCAAGAATAGACAGCTGAGGGGTGGTAGTGTGCACATTCACACACTACACATACAGAGGCACACAGACACATACACAGAAACACACACAGACATACATACTACACACACAGCCACACACATATATGCACACTACACACACCCTACACTGTACACCCAGACACACATATGCATATATACATACAAGCACACACAGTTCATAGGAAACATGGCCAGGTTCATCCCTTGTGCGCAGTGCAAAGGTAGTCTTTTTGTTAGTCACGTAACACTTTGGAAGAATAACCTAGGGCTGTGACTTCTATGTTGAGACTGAATTTCTTTATGTGTATACATTTTTAAACTTCCATTGTAGAAATGTATAAACAACTCTGAACAAGAAGAGTACAAAAATATATTACCAGGTCCTTACCACGTGATCTCATTCAAATCCTTGCTACCACCCTAGGGAGGTCTTGTTGCCATTGTATAGATTGGAAAACTGAGGTTCAGGAGGAAACTGGGGCAGAGCCAAAAGCCAGACTCTGTGCACCTCTTTTCATTACAATTACCTGTCTCCTTCTGAGAGGGAAAGTATCCTGTAGGCTGGATTGGAGGACGTGGCATGCCAAGCTGGACGGCAGACTTCTTAGACGGAAAGTGCCATCCCGGTTCGGATCTCGGGTCCCCGCCCGCTAGCTCTGTGCCCTTAAGCAGGTTGCCAGCCTTGCTAAGCCTCAGTCTCCTCCTCTGTGAAAAAGTATGCTAAGTGAATCTGTGGGGGCTGCGGTGAGGAGTCAGTGGGGCCTTGTCTGCACAGCACCTGGCATCAAGCCTGCCACATGGCACCCTCTAAACATGCCCAGCTGTTACCATGGAGTTAGGCTGGCCCCTGCTTTGCTTCCACCGGGGCAGAAGAGAAATGATTCCGATGCCAAACACCAAAGCCCACACATTCTTGCCCAGGCTTGGTGGTTCCACCCATCATCTTCCAGGATCAACACTGGGATTGAGAGAAAAGGAGGGAGAAAATGAATCAAGGTGTTGTGTAACTAAGAGCAGGATTTTGGGGTGTGCCAGGCTCCTGGAATCTGACCTCATGGACTCTAGCACATGGACATATGAGAGTGCCCATGCCTCCATCTGCAGGCAAGAAATTAACCCAGGGCTGCCAGCACCAGCTGTGACCCACACCTGGATGGCAGCTGTTCCTCATTCTAAAGCCTTCCCTGGGCACTGCCTCAATATCTCAGTGCTATGCGGAAGTCACAAGGATGACAAGATGTGGAAGGCCCAGGACTCTGGGTCAAGGCCACCACTATCTCCAAAAATCAATGTGAGAAATGGTCGGTTTGCTAAATGGGCCACATTTACCAGTTTCCTGGTTAAAAAGTCTTTCTTAAAGATTTAGAAAGTTATAACAATCTGTATAGCAGTTTTCTCAACATTTTTTTAAAAGGAACATTCAATATACTAATTCTGTTGGCTTTAAAGGGCATCAAGCACTGGCCCAGAAAGCTGCTTTGGTTTAAACTAGGCCAACTAATGGCTGTTTAGGACCTGGGGGTCCCTGTGGCCGGGCCCCTGGAACTTGAGAGATTGCCCAGATCCTGGAAGTCCCATGCCACCCTCCCTGCTTCAAACCTCTGCAAAATGACACAACCCACAGTGGAAGACTCAGAGTGGATGGGACATAGAGAGATTCCTCTCCCACCCCGCAGTTGTCTCTGTCTTTAGGAAGGACTTCAGACAGAAGGGACAAAGACTGCCCACTGAGAACCACAGTGTGGTGACTTCAGGATTTCAGCAACAATACCAGGGTAGACATGAGGGCCCAGACCCTGGAAAGGAGGAGGTGGACAGAGCCCACAGCCCAGGGTACCCACCAGAGGGACTGCAGATCCATGGTCTCGCTCCCTATAATGATGTCTATTAACCTCAGCTACCTTTAGAATCACCCCAACTTGAGTGACACAAAGCAGTAAGTTTTTATTATTCTCCATGAGACTGCAGGTCAGCTAAGCATGTCTTCTAGTCTTGGCTGGGCTTATTCATTCTTCTACGGTTTGGAGAGGCAGCTCTGCAAATCTTGTCTGGACTCCCTCACGTGTTTGTGGGGTGGGTATTTGTCGGTCTAGGATAGTCTCATTGCAACAGCTGAGTTCGCCTTCACATGATCTTTCTTCGACCAAACTAGCCCAGACTCTTCACGCGGAGGCTGCAATGCTCCACTTATGGGAATGGGAACACGGAAGCTTCCTTAATGGAGGCTCAGAACTCACCCACCTTCATGTTCATCCTCTGCCTGGACAAAACAAGTCACAAGGCCAGCGCAGATCTTAGGAGCAGGGAAATAGATCCCATACCTCGATGGGAGAAGTTGCAAGGCAGGGGTGGAGAATGACCACCTATTCCCAATTAATCAACCACAATGTTTATTGTAGGAGTCAAAAAGGACACTTGAGATCTACAGGTGGGGACAGGGTACAGAGAGGGGGCATTGGTCAGGACATCATGGGCCATCAGAAATGCTAGTGGAATTACTCATGACATGGTGTCAATGGAAAAGAATAAGTTATGTGTTTCTGTGATTATCATTACAGAAAGATGAAAGCACTTTCAAGTAGGAAGTAAAAAATGGGAAGAAAATCATACCCACATTAGCACTTATTTATGATTAATACATGAAGTTGTGGATGCATTATGATAATTAAATTTATTTTTTAAGTAGCAAGTGCTTATATAGCAATTACTAGCTGCCATATTTATATCTGCTAACACATTTAATCCTCACAATAATCCTAAAACTCAGATGCTATTACTGTTGTTATTATTACACATGAGGGACCAAAGCCCAGAGAAGTTATGTAACTTACTAAAGGTCACACAGCTAGTAAGTAAATGGTACAGTTGGACTTATAATAATAATTATAAGTCCAAATAATTTAGTTCCAGATTCTGTTATTAACTTTCATACTACAGTGCATGTAGTAGTAATCTGGAAACAATAGAGAAGAAGAATCTCATTACCATAATTTAAGAACCTATCTTATTCATGCTTCTTTTGTTTATTATGCAAAAAAAGTTGGCCTGGTGTTACTTTTATTGTACCTCATTTTAAAATCTTTTATATTAACCATAGTAAGAATTTTTCTTCATGTTGCCACACATTTTTCATAACCTTGGGGTTTCACCATGGTGAAATGTTCCCATCACCATGAACTATTATTACTAAGTACCCATGTCTCTGTCACAGGATACACTATTAGCAACATTCTTTTCTGCTATTAAAAATAATATGAAGAATAATTTAATGAAAGCAGAATTTCCTTTCTTGTGGATCATCCTCCCATAAATGGGACTGATTTGCCAAATGATGCAAATGTAGCTTTGGAACACAAGTGGCTGGGCACTTGCTGCCTGGGGGGAGAAAGCCTGGGGTTCCCAGGGCTGCAGGTCCATGTGGCAGGCCCCCCTGACACAGCAGTCACAAAGAGGCCACTGGACCCACGTCAACTCAAGTGGGCTCTGCCTGGGATAAGTCACCTTCCCTCCATCTTCTGCCAGTAGATCAGGGTTCTCCCCACTCCTCCAACATGACCAAAATCACCTGGGATATTTATGTTTGCCATGAAGGGCCCCCTTTGGGACTCCAGGGTGGAGGCTAAGGTCTGATTCTTGCTTTGATTTTTTTTTAAAGCTTTGTGCTTGAGGATGAATCTTAATTATGTTTCTCTCCCTCTCTCTCCCCCTCTTCCCCCCCACTCGCCTTCCTGACCTCCTCCCTTTGTCTACCATTGCTCTTCCTCAGGAAACCGCGTGAGGCTCTGCAGAACCTGCAAGCTCAAGCCGACCTCACAACCTTGGGTGGTGCCTGGGGCTCTTCCACAGGTGTAGTTCTCCCAGAGCCAGGCTCCATGCAGCTGTGATCCTCGTTGCCAGCACCAGAAACACCAGAATCCTTGGTTTGCCCCTTTCAGCAAATGAGCTGTGATGCTGGAGGCACCATCTCAGGCATCAAGGGCCCTGGGGAGGTTCTGGAACTCCAGGTCCTGATCCTAATCCTGCCAGTCTTCAGAGCTGTTGTGAGTCAAGCTCAGCCCCCAAGACTTCAACCCCAGGAGGTCCCTCCAGGGCTAATAGTTGAGGATTTCACCATGACCTATGGCACCTATGGTCCCAGAAGCTTCTAAGCCTGCTAGAGTTCAGCATAGCAAGACTGAAGGGTAGTCAATCAGGACTGCAGAGTCTCAATCATCCTCAGATATACCCCCATTCCTGGCATTTAGCCAGCAGCATCCAGTGGCTCCTGAAGGAACTCCTCCCTAACTTTCTGACATGAGTCTTCTGGAAAAAATACTCAAACAGATAACAAATAAACAAACAGGTAAAATCCATGACACATCTTTTTTTGAGGAAGTTGGTGATAGGGCCTGAGCCACAGCATTCTGCTAAAATAAAAACTGTCCTAAAAAATATGTGGGCCACCCCTCCAACACAGCACAACCTAATCATTATTGAGCAGTAGGGACAGTAACCAGGTGTCTGCGTTCAACACCCCAAGATGCAAAGCCCAGCCTTGCCCAGGATTTTTCATGCGACTTGAACGTTACAGTTTCCTTTTGTGTAAAATGGAGATTACAGGACCTTCTCAGAGGGCAAGCACACAGGTGTAAAGTCATTGCCTTCCCTGCCACAGTGATCACAGAGCTCAGAGCCGTGGCTCACAGGGGACAGATGGCTCAGATCTAAGAGGCTTATTTCTTTGTAAAGCTTCCTTCTAATCAGATTCTCCCAGCAAGGTGAGAAGCCCCATCCTCACATCACCCATGGGCACAGAGGACACCACCAGCCCACTTGTTGTAAGGGTGATGGGCACAGGTTCCTGGCATAGAGTCTGGGGATAGCGGTCCCTGGGCACATCACAAGTCTTTTTGTCATGGCCAGGCTTTCCCCATCCCTTTCATAAATGCTCCTGGGCTTACTCACTCACACCTTCAGGATCCCATTTGTGGGGTTGGCAATGACTTTGTGCTGGGTTCTCAAGCTCGGAGATAAACAAACAGCGTCCTTTAACAGCTGAGAGGCAATCACTGCTGCACAAAATTGTGACCACCAATGGAAGAACTGAGGGCCGGGCGGCAGGAGGGGAGCGAAAGGACAGGAAGCTGACGTAGGAACTGAGTTAGCAGGATGGAGAGTCCGGCTACAGAAGGGGCGTGCATGTGTGAGGTTTGTGTGGGGAGATGAGGTGAGGTGTGATGTGTGTTTCGTGTGTGTGTGTGGGTGTGTGTGCATGTGCTACGTGTGGTGTGTTATGTGGTGTGTGTGCAGTGTGTGGTGTAGGTGTGTGGTCTGAATGGTTGTTGTGTGATGTATGTGGTGGTGTGTCTATGGTGCGTGGTGTGAAGTGTGAGTGTGTGTGAAGAGTATATGTGGGGGGAGCTGTGTGTTGGGTTGGGTAGGGGCACACCAAGCGCTGGGCAGAAAGATTGAGTGTTGGAGCAGAATTCATAAACTGGACAACAATAGGGGGCAGAAGGGGAAGCGGAGGATCCAGCCTGGGGCACAGAGAATGACAGACATCATCAGGTACCTAGGGTTTTATCTTGAGAACAACAAAGAACTAGAAATGTGTGTGAGCAGGAGAGAACACAGTTAAAAGGGGACCAGAGAGGGTGAAGCACAGGAGAAGGCACAGCTGGGTGGCTGTAGGGACAAGTCAGACCCTCACCAGGCACTCACTCCCTGGGTAAGGCCAGCTGCCTCATCTGCCAGCAGTGGGAACAGGCTGTTCCTGTGTCCTTGTTCCTCCTTCTCCTCTCCTCTCCATGCCACACCTCCCTCCAGAAAAGAGGTAAAGAAAACTCACACACACAACTTACTGCTTGGGCTTGACTCAACTCAGAGGAATGACTCAAAAGTCATGTGCCCCCTCACAAACCTGAGCCCCTCCCAGAAACAGGCAGAGTAAAGAACCTCAGCCTCTTTGGTGCAGGTTGGGAAGAAAAGACAGTAAATACACACAAGTAAAAAGAAGACACTGCTTGGCCTCGGGGAAGGGGAGGACGTTCTCTTGAGGACAAGGACTACCATGCCATGGCTCAGAGCTGTTCACAGAGTAAGGGTGCAGGGAAAAGGCCAGCCTCCCAAGAACAGCAGCCCCTCAGAGCAGTCCAGGCTTGGCAAGGATGTGGGGAAAAGGGAACTCTCATACATTGTTGGGGGGACTGCATCCTAGAAAGCAGTATGGAGATTCCTCAAAAAACTAGGAATGGGGGGCTGTGGTTTTAGTTCAGTGATAGAGTGCTTGCCTAGCATGTGTGAAGCACTTGGTTTGATCCTCAGCATCACATAAAAATAAATAAAATAATATAAAGGCATTAAAAGAAGAAAATATTTTTTAAAAAACTAGGAATGGAAACACCATTTGACCGAGTTACCTCACTCCTCAGCATATATTCAAATGATTTAAAATCAGCTTACTACAGTGACATAGTCACATGAATGTTTTTACCAGCATAATTCACAATAGTTAAGCTATGGAACCAACCTAGGTGCCCTTCAACAGATGAATGGATAAAGACATTGTGGTATATATACACAATGGAATATTACTCAGTCATAAAGAAGAATGACTTCATGACATTTGTCATAAATGGATGGATCTGGACACTAATATACTAAGTGAAATAAGCTAATCCCAAAAACCAAAGGTTGAATATTTTCACTGATATATGAAAGCTAAACCACAATAAAGCAGGAGAGAAGAAAAGTTCAGTAGATTAGACAAAGAGAAACAAAAGGAAGGGAGGGGAATAAGAATAGGAAAGACAATAAAATAAATCTAACATGATTTTCCTGGGTATACATATGAAAATACCTAAGTGAATCCCACCATTGTGCCCACCCACAACAATGGGGTCCTAATTAGAATAAGATATATTCTTTGCTTGTATAATTTTATCAAAGTGGATTCTACTGTCATGTATAACTAAGAAGAACCAATAAACAAATAAATGAAAGCAGTAACACAAAAGGGAGCTGAGGATCCTGTACCCGCCCCACCCCTCCCCGTCCCCTCTGTCCTTTGCCTGAGCAGGGAGGGAAAGAAAGCCTGAGATAGATTCCCAAGCAAATCCACATGCCAGGCAGAATAGAAGGTCCATGGCCCCTCAGGAGGCAGGCACCCCTTCCTATAAAGATGCTCTCAACTTCCCTTCTGGCTCTTGCTGGACGCCTCCAGAACCTGTAACATGGGCTTTTAAATTCTCTCAGCAGTGGAAGAACTTAGTTCTCAAAAAGTAGATTAAGTCTCCAGGGAAGGTCTTGCACATAAAGCTCTTCAAACTTGGAGAGAAAACCTAAACATCTGTAAGTGACTTTAAAATAATAAAACTGGAGTTCTTATGTTGCCCTGATGGACTCCTCGAGGAATCTAGACATGTTCACAGGGTACAGTAAGGTAAAAGTACACAGTCTCCGTGGCAACTAAGTGAGTTCATGGTCCTTGAAGTGTGGAGGGGGCATCTGGTGTACTTGATAGGTTTCCAAGACAGATTTGAGGTTCCAATGATGCCTTTTTAAGCACCTACTGTGTGACATTGTGAGAGGTCAAGGGGCTTCTCAGAACCTCAGGTTTCCCATCTGTAAAGTGAGGCTAAGACTGCTAATTGCAACTCCCAGCTCATCTTGGGCAAATGATCAGGTTAGCTACCTCCCAGAGCAGAGGCCAAGCCCTGGCTGGCTAACATTCACACAGTGACTCCACTTACTGTCTTGGGAACACCTAAGTAGGTCTAGTGCTCTAGTTTGGTCTTCCTGGCAGTGGCTGAGCCTTACCTGTTTATTAGCAGCCCGGAAATATGCAGACAGCTCAGAAACAGCTAGCTGACACATCATCAACAGCTCCATTCCTGGAAATGGACTTTGGTACACAACTGCTATGTAACCTCAGTTAAGCTCCATAACCCCTCAGGACTTGCAAAGTGTTAACCAGAAAGATAGGAGGCATCAAGTTGCAAAATGTCCATGGTGGGAAGTTGCTTGTTCAGCTCAAAATTTAAATATTCTATGGATGTGAACACTCATATGTGTGAGGCATAGTTTCTACCACTCCCCATTGTCTTTCAATCTGCCAGTTTCAAACATTTCCATCTCCTGCCTGACTCAGAAGCATTATGATATATACCTCTTGGCTATTCTACTCTATCAATTTATGGAAGGATGGGGGAGCATGTCAAAGGCATGCAGAGGGTCAGTGGTTAACTAGAACCAAGAACTAAAACTCCTGACATTATTAGAAGACTTCATTTATTTCCTAATTCATTAAGACAGTCAATGACTACTCATTGAGGACTGCTATGGCTTTGATAAGTGTTGTCCAAAGATCCGTGTGTTAAAGGTGTGGTCCCCAGCCTATGGCATTATTGGAAGTGCTGGAGCTTTTAAGAGGTGGGCCTAGTGGGAGGTCTTTAGGTTATTGGGGGTATGACCTCAGAGGGAGATCCCAGTCCCTTCTTTCTCCCTCTCTTTTACTTCCTGGCCATGAGTGAGCCATTTTGTTCTACCATCTGCTTCTCTCATGATGTACCTCCATAGACCCAGAGCAACAAGGCCAATTGATCATGGGCTAAAAGCTCTAAAACTGGGAGCCAAAACAAACTGCTGTTTATAAGTTGATTGCCTCATATATTTGTTACAGTAGTGGAAATCTGACTCACACAAGAAGAATCTACTGTGTTCCAGGCCTTATGCTGATAGTAAAGCATCCTGTGAATTAAGCACAGGTTCCTGTCTGAATGGCTCACAGCCCTGTGGAGGACAAAACCAAGCAGACAGATTACAACTGAAGTCTTAAGAGCTCTCTCATTGTTCTAAGTGGTAACCAGTTCTGCTTGTGGATGGAGGCATACTGGTGAAAGAAAAACTCTCTGGAGAAACAGATCTTTGATGTGTTCCCCACCAGGCTCAGCCATGTAGCAGACTTATCTAGCTAAGAAGACAAATATAGGGTGAAATTAGGTGAAGTCTGTCTACCTATGTGAATGTCATGTTCAAAGCACTACAACATTACAATTCAGAAGTCAGTCCATGAGCAAAATGAATACTGGGGCCATTAACCAGTTAAGTGGGTACCAGGAAACAATGGCAGAGTACCTCAGTTAAGGGGATAGACCAGGCCTCAACAAATGGGGAAGGAATCCCATCTTCCAGGGGAAACTGAAGCAGTCACCCTACACCTGGCCTGGGAACAAGAGGGACAGGCAGAGGCTGTAGATCTGCCAGACGGTCTTCCAGAATACTGGGCAGAGTTGGAGACACTGTATCTGTCCTTGCCTCCTTCTTCATGTGGGTTGAATAGATACAGCAGGTGCTCACCATCTTCTCAGCACTAAAGAGAGCCTAGAGAGTACCTGGTCCAACTTCTACATGCAGGTGTGCTGCAGATGCTGGGCATGAGTGTTTACACATGGAGATAAGACATGAACAAGTTTGCACGTGGATGACAATATGTATGTTTACACAAATATGTGTGAAAATGGGAGAACTCACATGGGTATGTGGACAGCTGTGAGAATGTGTGTGTGTGCACACATGGGCAAGAGACTATGGTTAGCACACTCAGGAAGATCAAGTGAAAGCAAAGGTATGGAATTGCATTTATGCCTGTGTTGATGTATTGGTGGACTGAGCTAGAATATGTGTGCATACCCAGGCTGGCAGCTGACACTATAATTCTCACTTAACAATAACTGGACCAGCTGCCAGAGGAAGAGCTGTCAGAATCTGACCCAAAGATAACTTGATTGCACCACAGATTACATGTGGGGAGGCCCAGGAGAGAGGGCCTGCAGTCACCCTGCAGGGGTGGTAGGTATGTGGAGGTAAGGGTGACTTGGGTACCTGAGGCTGCTCAGTGTCTGCAGCGTGAAGACCAAATCTCATAATTCATGGCAGGTGAGCCCTTCCAAGCTACAGCAAACTGAGACCTCCACCTAGCTTCCAAACCCCCCATACCGCAAGGTCAAGATCAGGATCTGTGATGAGAACTACCATGAAGCATTGCTGCTTTTCCATGTTTTTAGGTGCTCTGAGGACAGGGCCAGGTCTAGGGTGGCCACTCCATCTCAGGTTACCCCAGACTTTCCTGATTTTAGCATTGAAAGTACTACATCCCTAGAAACTCCTCAGTCGCAGGCACACTGGGACAGCTGGACACTCCAGCAGATCTAAGTTTATACAATTGAGATGGAGATAATCTTTTCAAGGAAAAGAATAGAAAGTACAAATATGGAAGGGATGTGTGAGTGAGAGGGCTCAGAGTATAAAGCTTCCTTAGCTTCATGGTCATCTACATTAGCCATGGAAAGAGTTTCAACTCTGAAAGCAGTCCAAATGACATAAATCCAACCTCTGCTCACTGGCTGTGTGGACCTAGGCAAGTGACTTATCCTCTTTGAGCTTTAAGTTTTTCCTCTGTAAAGCAGGGACTGATACCAGGAGGACTGTGTCGGTTAAATAAGAGGGGTGAGGGTGAACACACACACACACACATCTGCATATGTCCTCATACACACACACAGTTGGCATGTGACCTACATCTTCTCTATTCCTCTCTAGTACAAGTCTGTTGATTAAGTGAACTAAGGACAGAGAAATCCAAGGTCCTAAAGAACTCCTTAGTGAAAAGACAGTGGACAGGACAGAGAGAACAGGCTCTTCTTTGCCTATGATAAGATGATTCCAGGAAATAGCCTCGGTCTTCTCATCTCCATATAGGACTTGAGGAACACTGACCTTGGCATTGTCCCAGCAATTTGTGATGCCAAGATGCAGAAAGGTCTGTGCAATTTCTAGTGCATCTTTTTAGTCAAAGTACCAAACCTGAGGAGATTCAACAAAATAGGTTAATTGGGCTTGAAAAATTTGAATGTCCTAGAACCACTATTTCATCTTCTCCCTCCTTCTCTTTGATCCCTGAACCTTGCCAACAGTTGATCCAGGTGGCCTGCTGGCATAAGAGATAGGGGAGCTCTGCTCCCTTAAAGGTGCTTGAAAGTGAGAGGGTCTCCTGTGCCTGAAATCACACCCTCCCAAGGGTATTCTGGGTTGTAACCTGGCTTAAAGTGGCTGCCCTGTGCCCTCCCCTCCAACCCATGAATGACCCAGCCATGAGAAGGGAGATAGGCTACCTTTCTAAGCACACTACTGTGTCCAAGCAGGTCAGTGAGAGTTTAGCCCAGGGAACTTTACCAGCAACCATGAAGGTTCCTGCCCTTACCTGCTTCTCCCAGTTATCAGTCAGCCAGGGTCCCAGAGCAGTGCCTTGCTTTACCTAAATATCCTGCAGAGCTGGGGAGCTCCCCCTACCTGGGCAATTCCATGCTTGGCCAGCTATGTGCAAATCTATCTCAAGATGGGTTTGAATCTGCCTGCAAACCACTTGCCTTTCCCTGGCCAGGTTGAAGAGTAAGTTTGCTGCCCCTCCATGGTCACCAGACGGCACAACTAGGAATGGGGATGAGAGGGGTCTTCTATGCTGCCCACAACACACTTAATGAACCTCTCTGAGAGAACTGACCTAGCCTGGAGGGCAAGGCAGGCATTCCTGGGATCCCAGAAAGGGGCTTCTGATAACCCTTCATCACCCGTTCCCCATCTTTTTGTCTCACCCTCAAAGCCTTTAGGAATATTCTACTTAGAATGCTAAGGCAAGGCCCCTCAACCCCCTCCACCTCTTTCTTCTCTCATTTCTCCTCCAGATATTTCTTTAGACTGAGACTGGGCTGTTTCCCTGCGCACTACTTTGTCTTCATGAATGCTCAGCTCAGAGAAGTCCTGAATTCCCTGAAACCCACAGAGGAAGTTCATGAAAAAGGAAAACTAGGGTGGAACCCTAGCCCCACCAGGACTTGGGGACCCAGGGAAACGCCAATTTTCCAGCAGCCTTCTCAGGGGAACCTGGGGGAAAGACCCTCTTTTCCTTCCATAATGTCCTGTCTGCAGATCTTGAGGTCCCTGGCTCCTGAGTGCCAGGCGTGAGCAAAGAGGGCGTGGTAGGAGGGAAAATAGTCCTGTCAGTCCTCCTGCAACTAGGAGCAGGTCCCTCAGCTTCTTTCCCACTAATTGGTCTCATTAGGCTGCGGGCTGGAGTGCTCCAGCTGCACAGATCCGAGCCCTGTCATCCGCTTAGCGCCCTCGCACCACCCGGTGCTCCCGCCCCGCGCCCCCTCCCGCCGCTGCCGCGCCGCAGCCACCTCCATTGTCGTCTCTGCTCTCTTCGCGGGTCCAGGGCATGCTTGGTGCTCCTGCTCGCGGCCTCGGCGGCGGTGAGGCTCACTACCCTCCGGCGGAGACATGAGACGCAGGCCGGGGGCCGTCCTGGCTCTGGCGCTGCTACCCTTCTGCCTGGGTGAGTGGCTGCTGGCCCCCGCCGGCCTCCGTGGGCGCTAGGGAGAACGGGCGACGGCGCGACTTGGGTGGACTCAGGGACATCGTCCACTTCTAGAGTGGGACTCAGGCTGCGGGACGGGGGCGGGAAAAAGCCGTCCAGCTGCCTGGACCAGCTGGATAGTGGACGCTCTTGGGCGCTTCTCCAGAGGGGTATACCCCAGAGCCCCGCGGTGTGGGGCTAAGACTGTCGCTGCTCTCTGCTTCTTCAGACGCAGGGTGGGAGGTTTGGTGACTACCTCGATGGCTTGGCTGGGCAAGGGAGGGTGTCCCGCCTCGCAGTATGACCTTGTTAGGGCACTGACCCTCTGTGAGGATGAGTTTCCAGTCTGCCCTTTGATCTGGGTAGGATTGGGCGCCACCTGGCTCCAAAGCACTCCAGATAACATGTGCCCTGGAGAAGCTGGAGCCCAGTCAGAGCCCACTAGAGGTGCAGGGGAAGCGGTGCCCTGTCCGCCGCGCCCCAGAGGGGACACTCCATGCTCTGGAGTTGGAGAGACAGAGTGCGCTCCTGCCCACTAGTGGGGTCTGACAGGTGACCATGCTAGTGCAAAGCTCTCCCTGGATGTCTGGGGGATCTGTCCTTTTTTCTTTCTAGTCCAGGCCAACTTTGCCCCCTATTTCTTTGACAATGGAGTGGGCAGCACCAATGGAAACATGGCCCTATTCAGCCTCCCAGAGGATACCCCTGTGGGTAAGTAGCCCTGGCTTCAGCCCTTATAGGTCTCCCAGAGAGCGCCTTGCATTCCCCTGGATGCAGAGATCCAACCCATGACTCCTCGAGCCTACAGTGTGCTAGCTCCAGGCTGCACATGCCCCAGGGAGTTCCCTGTTTGTCCTCCAAGTTCCCCAGGGCAATGTCAGGAAAAGAGGTCACTGCTGCCATAACGACCGAAGCAGGGCCAAAGCAGGGCCAGTCCTGGAGACCAGGGAGAGAGCCTAAAGACAGGGTAGGCCCCAGGGGGCAGTCAGCAGTCTGCAACTTGGCAATAAGGCACTTCTCCTTAGGGGCTTTGTGACCTTGAGCAAATATATTTACTTCCCTGAGCCTCAGCTCTCAAGGCTTTAAAAAGTGCCACCAACTTCCAACCAGCTGAAACATAGATAGATTGGGAGGAGTAAGAAAGAGTGGAAGCCCTTCTTCCTTACCCTTTCAGGGTTGGTGTTCCTAGAGAAAAGGAGGACCAAGTAAAGCAACACCTACCTTTTCAGAAATCCCTGAAGTCACTCCAGGTGTTGAGGTGCAGCCAGGCACCATGGTCATAGTTCCTGCCTTAAGTACTCCTCCCTTTGCTTCCCCCAACCCAGGAACCCCCCTAACCCCTGCGAGTCTTGGCTCTCAAGAGAGGAGACAGAGGGAAATAAAGTCACTATAGTCACCTAGGCACAGCAGACCTGAACCTCCTCTGTAATCTGCCTTACAGATTATAATCGGCAAAGTGGCTGATAATAACATCTGACAGTTGTGAAGAATAAAGATAAAAAGTGGGAATAAGCCAGCAAGGGTGAGGCCAGTCAGGAGCACCCAGTTCAGGGCGGCACCTTGGGTACTGAATTGAACATTCACTCTATAAACATTTGCATCCTTAGTTCTAAGCAGCTGCCACTTTTAGGATAAATTGGGTCCTGCATTCTAGGTTTTCCCCACTGTGCTCCTTCCAGGTTCTCATGTATACACCCTGAATGGCACAGACCCTGACGGAGACCGGGTATCCTATCACATCAGCTTTGACCCCAGCACTAGAAGCATCTTTTCTGTTGACCCCAATTTTGGAAACATCACTCTGGTTGAAGAGCTGGACAGAGAGGTATGGGGAAGTGTGGGAAGCCCTTTGGGGCTGCTGCCTGCTGAGTGTGCAAACACCACTGTAGACTGGAAGGTTCCCTAGAGAATGCTGGTATGTATCAGACCCTCTCTGCAGAGCAGGGGACCAAGGAGGGAGGGGCATGCAAAAGCTGCCCCAGCAAGCAGCTCTGCCTCTGTGCTGCTTTCCATTACAGAGGAGACTTTGCTCTTGGAGGGAAGAACAGGGATCCTTCTACAAGCACCTGCCAGCCCTGCTAATCTTTTAAGCATGTCTTTAAAGCAATTAAAAAGACATGTTTGGCTGGGTCTGGTGACACACACCTGTAATCCCAGCAGCTCGGGAGACTGAGGCACGATTGCAAGTTCAAAGCAAGGCTCAGAAACTTTTCAGGATAAAAAATAAAAAAGCACTGGGGATGTGGCTCAATGGTTAAGTGCCCCTGGATTTAATGCCTGGTACCAAAAAATGAATGAATGAATGAATAGAAATAAAGAAAAAGAAAAAAAGATGAAATGTTTGCACTTTGAGGTTTCTGAAAGAAATTTCCTGCAGTGATTTTTGAAGCCAGTCCTTAGACAGATCCCATAAGCCACAGGGAGCTCAGTAGATCAGGGCTGGAAAGAGTGGTTGAGAGAATGTCTGAGTTTGGAAAACCTTCTCCCTTCTGCATACATCTGAACCTGCCAATGACAGGGCAAGGGCTTCCTTTCCCTTTAAAGACCCCACACCAGGCCAAGTGCAGTGGCACATGTCTGTAATCCCAGTGATTCAGTACAGAAGGATTATCAGTTCAAAGCCAGCCTCAGCAATTTAGCAAGATGCCATCTCAAAATTTTTTAAAAAGGGTTGGGGATATAACTCAGTGATAGAGTGCCCCTTGCTTGATTTAATCCTCAGTACCATAAATAAATAAATAACCCCACAGCAGTCTGGTCAGCCTGGTCGGCCACAAAACTAGACCTCAGCTGTGGGGCTGCTGCCAGTTCTGCTTCAGTGACAGAATTCATTAGCCTCAGGCAGGATAGAGAAAGGAAAAGAGGACTCAGAGACTACTGTGGGAACACAGTGCTCTGTGGCACCCACAGGGATCTGGTGACCTCATAGAGGTCCCACCATATCCTGGGGAGCATTTGAGACACCATGGGCATAGACCACTGCAGATCTCCAGCATATGGACAGGTGCAGAGAGATAAGGGAGAGGTGAAGAAAAAGAAAAGAAAGGATGTCCTCTCCTTCCAGCTCACCAGAGTTGGCCTCTCATCTCACTCTAGCAGGAGAGTATTTTCTGTTGGGGCTCCACTAGTTGCTCTGAATCTATGAGAATCCCTGTTATATAAATCCCCAAAATGAAATCTCCGGTCTGGCAAGGGGCAGCTTTCAGCCACACCAGGTGCACTGCTGCCTCCCGGCCCTGCTCCAGGGCGTCCTTAACATACCCAGGCCTCCTCTGATGATCCAGGAAAAGCTCCACCAGGCTCAGCATCCCCATGGTGTTTCACACTCCCAGACACTCACCCAGTTCCTGTGCTTCACAGAGAGAGGATGAGATTGAAGCCATCATCAGCATTTCTGACGGCCTGAACGTGGTGAGTGCGCACCTGAGCTGTCCTAGCAACATGTGGCATTTGGGCCTGAGAAGGGCATGGTTCCTTTCCTAGCTCCATTGAGAGTTCCTGTAAATCCAAGCCAGGGTCCAATAAAACCTGCCCAAAGTGCCCACAGCAGACAGCTGCAGTGAGGCGGGAGGGAAGGAAGCAAGGGGAAAGGAGCAGAGAGAGCAAGTTCTCTCCCCTGAGCTTCTATGGGTCTAACTCACATTCCATAGTGATTCCTCAACCCCTCCCTCCCCATCTGCCGCACTTGCTGAACACCTGGCCACCCAGGAATTATTCTCACCTGCCTCATACCCACGGGCTCCCCAACCACCCCAATTCACCCACAAAGTGCCGCCAGACATCACTGTGAAATGTAGATCTGAACACCCCTCCCATACCCCTTGCTTTGTACTGTGAAAGCAAGTGCCAACAGCTGGCCCCCAGCACCCTCGGGATGAAATCCAAGCTTCACTCAGACATGCGGGACCTCCCGTCAGGCACCATCTGCCTTGCCCAGCTTTTCTTCCTCATCCATGACCAAGTATCTAGCCAGAATCTCCTCTGTTCTCTGAACTCACTGTCTCACTCCTCTTTGCCCTTGCACACCTGGCCCACCTTTCTACCTCTTTCTTCCGGCCAACCTGCTACAGGGATTAATGATCACTCCTCGGAAAAGCCTCCCCACTGTCCACCACTACAGCCCCAGCTAACTGCCTCTTCCCAGGGCCTCTGGATGCAGCACACACAGCCCCCAGGGATGCGTTTACACAGGCAATGGTGCACATGGTGTCCTTGAGGGGTTCCATGAAGGGGCCCTGCTGGCAGGACCGGGCACACTGCCATTATCAACCTGAATGATAGCTCCAGGCTTTCGAATATGCTTGCCCCATATCCCAGCTACCATGGCCACTGCAAAATAACGTAACTTCAGACTGTCTTCTGTCTCCAGGGTGGAACAGGCATTATTCATGGCATGAATGAAGAAAAGAAGGGAGAGGGGGGGGGAGAAAGAAGAGATGGGTAACAACATATGTCTGAGGGTGTAAGAGGCCACCATCCTTTTAGTCCCCAGAAGATCTCACTTCCCTGACTCCTGATCGCTCTGCCGCTTCCCAGGTGACAGAAAAAGTCGTGATCCTAGTGACAGATGCCAATGACGAGGCGCCCAGGTTCATCCAAGAGCCTTATGTTGTCCTGGTTCCTGAGGTAAGAGGAGCCACTGGACAGGGAAGACACCCACCTCAGGCCCACAGCCTGTCCACTAAGCTGCTCTATGCCCAGGGAACAAGGGCCTGGAGTACAGAGTAGCTGTCCTTCACTCATGTCCTCCAGAGAGCCTGCACCTCTGTGTCCTCCCCCACCTCTGTCTCCATGCCCTCCCACATTAGTTTTTATTCCAAAGGAATGTCTATTTACTGTTTTCCATTATAATCAATGCATGTTTATTGTAGAAATGTGTAACTTAGGGGAGAAAAGTAGGGGAGAATAGTTTTAAAAATCACACTCTACCCCTTTAACCTGAGAACTTGTTGCATTCTGGTGTATTTTCTTTTAATTTTTTTGTGATTATAGTTTTTTTTTTCATTTTTGTTGGACATAATTGTGAATATAGTAAACAAATACTATCAATATCCTACTTTGCACTTCATTTATGCCATAGAAATTTTCCTCATTAATTGTAAAGTTATCATTTTAAAAGCTTCCACCACGTGAACAATCCATCTTTCCCGAACCATTCCCTTATGCTTAGATATTTAAGTTTCCTATTTTTGCTGACATAAGAAACACCAACCTCTGAGCATATAGGATTTTTTTTTCTTCAATTAAAGTTATTTCTTTAAGGGTAGAGTGCTTTCCTAGCATGCTCAAGGCCCTGGGTTTCATTTCCAGCCACAGAAAGAGAGAGGAAGAAAAGAAAGGAGAGCAGAAGAAAGGAAGGAGGAGAGAAAGGTCATTTCCCTAAGATAGAATCCAAGAGTTGAAGTTAGTCAAAATCATAAATACCTGTTACTAAGGTGCTTTTCCAGGTCACCTGTTCACTTCTAGTCCTACAACATAGAGGAGAGTTTGTCTCCCCGGACCCTTGTCAACACTAAAAATTCTCAAAGTTTAAAATATTTGCTAAGTCAGTAAGAGAAACAGATTTCACTCTTGTTCTAAACTGTGTGCATGTGGTCCCTGGTGATCCTAAGTATGCCCATGTTTATGAACCATGTCCTCATTTGCAAATCGCATTTTCATATTTAAACCCTTCATCTCCTTGAGATCTTGGTCCTTTCTTCCACTCTTTCCTTGGGCACCCCCAGTCCCTTGTCATGTCTTTCTCTTTCCCGTTCCTTCCCATCTTTTCTGCATTCAGTCCAACATGTCTCCTCCATCTCTGTCCTTCCCCCATTGGGTGCTCACGTACTTCATTACCACCTCTTCAGCCCCTCAGTCCCCTGACCCTACCACTTCCCTATGCCTCTGGCCCCTGACCCTTTCCTGTGGCTATGGCCCCTCAGGACACACCTGCCGGAAGCAGCATCTTCAAGGTCAATGCAGTGGACAAGGACGCTGGCTCTGGAGGGAGTGTCACCTACTTTCTGCAGGTAAGGTGGGATGCACAGGATGCACCCAGGGGACACTTGAACATCCTCCCTTCAATCACCAGAAATCTTATACCAGTGCTTCTACTGTTCCCAAAGAGCATACACAGGGCTGGGATAGACAGATGGAGACCTGAGAGGGATAGAAGGCTTCTTCCCCTGACTGGCCCATCCTAACTTCCTCTGGAGTTGGTCTGTTCCCACACATTCCTACAGAGACCCTGTGATTCTTAGCCTTCTACTTCCCCAGTCTCTTCACCAGGAGAAGCCCTGGATACTTTGTACCCACACAGGGTAGGAGAAATCTATCTGGGCCTACAATGGTCCATAGGAAAAAGGGCAGAGGGAACAATTCTCACAATAAGAGCTACAATGCCCTGACCCCAACCCTTGTCCAAGTGCGCTGCCCTGACAAAGGCAGGGACCCCTCCCATTTAACCCCTATCCCTATCTGTTCTCCTAAAAGCCAACTGCCT
This sequence comes from Geosciurus inauris, assembly GCA_004024805.1. NCBI lineage: Eukaryota > Metazoa > Chordata > Mammalia > Rodentia > Sciuridae > Geosciurus > Geosciurus inauris. Next base: position 277,237 of record PVHX01000472.1, on the reverse strand, counting down.
CCCTCACATGACTGCTGTTTCCATACCATTTCCTCTTCTCCCTGCATCTGGTCACCCACCCTGACAATTTTCAGTGTACAGCTTGATAGCTAAAACTGCAGGTTCTGGAGAAACACTCTGGACTCCACAGGTCCAGAGTGGAGATCCCCCCACTTACCACTATGTACTTTCAACACATTACCTAAATTTCTAGCTCAGTTTCCTCACATGTAAAGCAGGAAACATAAGAACACATCTTCACTGCACAACTGTGAGGATTAAATGTGTACAAAGCTCCAATCATAGCACCTGACACCTAACACCTAACCCTGTGGCCTCCTGAGCACCCCACCAGAGGCCAGTGCTCTTGTTGGCCACCCCTGGACTGCTCATTATACCCTGATGCTCCCAGCAGGAGCTGCCCTGGAGGAGCAGCCCTTACATGTAGTTTGAAGGTCCCCAAGATTCCCTCCTTCACCATGATGCTGAAGCTCCTACGCCCTCTAGGTCAGAGCACCATTCACATGTTTCTACCTGCTGGTACCTTCAGGCCAAGGCTGAACCCAATGTCTTCCAGCTGAGCAAAGAGAAAATATAAGGCCTTTCAGAGAGGGAACATTCTGGTTTTGACAGAGGATGTGGGAGAGAAAGCCCTAAGCATAGTCCATGAGGGTATCTTGAACCCAAGAGGGCTGGGTGCCCTCAAGTTGGAACCTCAGCCCCAAGACCAGAGCTCCTTTGACAAGGGCCCATGAGAACCCTTCAGTAAGCAGAGCAGACATTCCTGTGCAGGCCTGGGCTCCTCCCTCAGGTCCAGTACCTCCCCAATTCTTTCAGAACCTGCACTCCACCAAATTTGCCCTGGACTGCCACAGCGGCGTGCTGCGCCTGCAGGCTGGAGCCACTCTGGACTATGAGAAGTCCCAGACTCATCTTGTCACTGTGGTTGCCAAGGTAACGGAGTGAGAAACAGAGGAGCATCTAGTCTCTCCTCAACCTTCCTTGAGCACAGTGAGGTTCTGCAGAGGAGGGCAGTTTGCAGAGCAGGAGGAACAATGGGAACCAAGGAGGGAGGAGAGGCAGCTACTTGGAATCTTTTGTGTCTGGATTTATTCTCCAGGAAGGCCGGTGCCTATGGGATGGAGACGTCATATGCCCTTCTTAGGGAGAGCATGTAACCTCTCAAGACAGGTCAGCTAGGTAGGACCAAGTGATCTCCTCACACCCTCCATAACCTGGCCTCTGGGACTTTCTGTCTGGCCAGGCCTGCTCATCCCACTCTCTTCTTCATGTGAGCAGTCACTTTCTCTGAGCCTCTGTTTCCTCTTCTGCCCACTCAGAAGCTTAACTAAGTTTCTCACATTTCTGAAGTGCCTAGTGTGGGAGCCAGGAATCAGCAGGGCTCAGCCAAACCTCTTCGCCTTGAGAGCAAAAGATATCCCTCTAGGCCTAGAAATTTCTTTTGCAGCCCTTTACAGGTCACATATTGGCTACAGGCCATCCCAATACAGCCTCTATCAGGAGTTCCCAGTGGGGCCCACCTGCTTGTCCCTCTGTGAGAGCTCAGCTCACTGCACACTTCTGATAGGCCTGTTCAGGAAAAGGACCCGAGACATACTCCTATGTGCCCCCACGGCATCCAGCATAGGCTGGACATGTCATAGCTACTCAGGAGGTGTTCCAGGCTTGGTTCTTGTCTGGGAATGGAAATTTAGTCCTGACCCCCTCCTCCTCTGGCATTTGCTCACATGAGGTCTTGGAAACAGTACTATTCCTATATCCAAAAGAACCTAGTGTACATCAGACACTGATCGAAAACCTCCATGCATGATCTCAGGTAATTTTCCCAACATCCTTGTGAGAGAAAAAGTAACTTCAGTGACACAGGAGCAAACAGAAACTCAGAGTAGGCAGATGGCCCCACAGCCAGTAGGTGGCAGATGCCAGACTCCCATGGAGTCTATCCCACTCCTGAGTCTGGCCTGTTTTCATTCTCCTTCTGTGGCCTTGGTTTTTCCCCAGGATGGTGGGGGCAAGCTTCGAGGCGCCGATGTGGTGTTTTCAGCCACCACCACTGTCACAGTCAATGTGGAGGACATTCAGGACATGCCCCCTGTCTTCATGGGCACACCTTACTATGGCTACGTGTATGAAGACACCGTGCCGGTAGGTGGCTATGCCCCTCAGCCGGGGTCCCCTCTAGATGCCTCCTTTGTGATTTCTTGGGACCCCATACTGAGAATGGCTGGACTCATCCTGCTCCCTGGGACCACCCCCTTCACAGAGAGGCTGGCTCTGGACTAGCCCATAGACCAGGAGGAGGAAGCCCATGCCAGCTGAGTTGAGCATCTTTCTGGGTGCTGAGGCCCTGCCAGGCAGTCCTACATTCATACAAGCTTATACCAGCCTGTCTGCAAATGTCAGCCCCTGGAAAGGTCAGAAAGGAGAGAGTCTTGCAAGTGGTCAACAGGCTTGTTTGGGGTGGGGCATTTCTTACACCTCCTATGGAGAGTGAGGTTTCCTTTGTGCCTCCACAGCCCCAAACCTGTAGCCTAGAGACCCTCAGACCAGTGTTTCTTCCATCATCTGCTGTTTGAACCTCTGTGGCCCTTGTCAGGCATCCAACCCAGATCCAGCTAGAAGGCCAGTCTCTGCCTCCTTCTCATGTAGTCAAATCTATGTCCCTGGTGCTTCGGCTATTGTTCTTATCTTCTGGTCTTTGGGCGAATCACCAGTGGTCCCATTCTCCAGGCTGGCCTCTGAAACTCAGCCTCCCTGTAACCCTAGGAGCCCTCACCCTCCTCTGGGTACCCCACCCCACACCATTTGATGCCCCTCCTCTCAGTTCAGCTCAGGCACTGCCGTCCCTGCACATTTGGTTTGAGATGTGGGCATCTCCTTTCTGCTCCCACAGCATGCATTGCACAGCACACCTTGAGCTTGGCCCTCTTTGGGGTACATGGGGTACATTCATGTATTTATATGCCCCTCAACTGTACTATGAGCTCCCTGCAGGCGGAGCAGTCCAGAACCAGACCTTATTTGGCCACAGTGTATGCAATAACTCTGTGCAATTATTTTGCCTTCTCAACTTTCACTTTCCCTTTTCTCTGATTGTTTCCAACTCCATGAAACAAAGAAAAAAACTGAGAACATAGAGCTGGAGGCAAGGACAGAGAAAGGGAGAGGGCAATACCAGGTACCCTTAGCGCAGGCTACAAGATGGATTGGGGGAGCCCCAAACCCACCTGCTGAAGAGCTAAGGGCAAAGAGAGGTGCTAAGGGTCAAGGCTTGGGGTTGCCTCTGGAAAAGAGGCAGCAACTGAGCCTAGTCCAGATGTAGCCCCTGAGTGGACAGGCAAGGGGGTGGGTCCCAAGTAGGATGCTTAGAAGTGGGCTTCAGACAAGGTCAAACTGGACTTGTGTCTCCCAATAACCCATCTTCAGGGGCCACAAGATAAAGTTCCGAGTGTGTTGCATTTGAGGTACTCTTGGGACCCGCCCCTCTCCTCTCCCTTATGCATCTCTGGAGTAGAACGAGGGCAAAAGATGGAGGACAGCAGAGTGAGGCTTTGTGGCCTGTGGGACAGGAGTCAGTCTGGAGGCCCAAGGGTCTCTGGGCAGCCCATGCTATGACCTCGTGGGCCGGGAAGCAGGGAGGCTCAGGCTGTCCCTCCAGGCCTGGGAGGTCAGTGTGTGCTGGAAGCCCCCTGCAGGGTAGAGCAGGGTCACATTGCAGGGCTACCCAGAGACTGGCTCTTTCCCTATACAGGGACAGCACCTCCCATCTTTGATGGGGCAGTGTCCAGGGATGGTGGACCCCCAGTATCACCATTAACCTCAAGCAACTGCTTCTGTTCCCGCAGGGCTCAGAGGTGCTGACAGTGGTGGCCATGGATGGAGATCAGGGCAAACCCAACCACATTCTCTACAGCCTCCTGAATGGTGAGTCTGGGCTAGCTTTGGGGCTACAGCTCTGACCCTCTTGGTGACCACAGCAAACTTCCCCCACCTCTCTGGTTTCTGGTTCCCTCCCTTATTGGACCACCAGGACAAAATGCAGTGAAGAGGGTGGGCTGGGCCCTTCAGGAGATGACAAATGTGCTGCAGTCTAGCAACAGGGAGAACAGCACTGGGGGCCTGAGAGCCACACAGGCCGCCCTTATTCTCATTTCCTTCACTCTGAACACACATTTGTGGATGGCAATGAGTGGTAACTTTTCTTTCTTTCTTTTTTTTTTGTGGGGGGGTGGTGCTGGGGATTGAACTCACGTGCACTTTACCATTGAGGCACATCCCAAAACTTTTTTTTTTAAATTTAACGGGTTTTTGTTTTTGTTTTTGTTTTGAGGCAGGGTCTCACTAAATTGCTTTAGGGTCTCCCTAAATTGCTGAGGTTGGTTTTGAACTTGTAATCCTCCTGCCTCAGCCTCCTGAGTCACTGGGATTATAGGCATGTGCCACCACATCTGGAGAGTGGCAGCATTTCTTACACTCTTGAAATTTCTGTACTTTTTTTGTCATTCTTTTAAATTTTTTGGCTAGAGCGTGTAGTTGAATTGAATAAATAAGCACACTGATGACATAGCATTTCCCTAGTACTAGCCCTACATATGGTTGAGAAAACTGAGGCTCAGAGAAACTAAACAGGTACTCAAGTCCCCACCTCTGGATTTAAACCCAGGTCTTTTGACTCTGGTATGTGTTCTTTCCACACCTGGGCAGAAGCTGAACAGGCTTCAGTGTTCCTGAGGTCGGCTCCATAGCCCCCAAGAGGCCAGGTCATCACACCTGGAGTTTGATCCCAGATGTGCGTATGTCTTTACACTCTCACCCAGTGACCACCACCTCCCACACTCTGTCCTAGGACACACCTGGTACATACTTGCCTTCCAGCACCTCACACATGAGTGAACATGTCCACCATCACACATGAGCTCCTTTCCCCAGGCACACAGACATTGGGCACCTTCCTGCCCCACCACCACTGCAGCCTTTACCCAGTCACAGGGCACGGGCTCCAGCCCCTGTTCTTGCTCCTCTCTCTGCTGCTCCCCACCATCTCCTTGTTATTTCCTCTTTCTCTCTCCACGCCCTCCATTTCTTCCCTTATTTCCTTCTCTCTCCTCATCCTTACCTCCCTCTCTCTTGATCTCCTTTTTGCTCCCTTTCTCTTTCCTACACACACACACACACACACACACACACACACACACACACACAGTATTATGCATAGGAGAAGGGACACAGTATGGAATCCGAGAGCCAGACAGAAGTGAGTTCAAGCCCCGGTCTGCACTTGCTGTGTAACCTTAGATAAGTTAACTTAGCCCTTATAAGACTCAATCTCTTCATTGGCAAGACACAGATGATGACAGTATTGCAGTCTGTAAGGAAACCTCCATTAGGTAATGCTTGAGGAGCAAGTGGTATGACTCCCCTACTCCCCCCTGTGGCCCTGTGCTGAACTGCACTGGACCTTTCTGACAGGTAGTGATGGAGCCTTTGAAATTAATGAGACATCTGGAGCCATTTCCGTCATGCAGAGCCCTGCCCAGCTACGAAAGGAGGTGTATGAGCTGCATGTACAGGTAACTCCCCTCCAGCTTTGCCTGTCCTTCCCATTCTCCTGCCCTGGAAGGCTACCAAGGCTACCAAGACCCAGGCTCTCCTTGATCCCTAGGGCTCAGTCTGAGGAGGAAGCTAGATGTTGCTACATTGAGCATCTATACCAGGCTTCAGCATGCATACACACACACACACAAAGCAGGAATTATGAAAAAATAGGAGGAGGTAGGACTGAAGCAGCAACACCTCCAGCATGGGTAAGGCCCAGCAGGTGGAGACCACCGGTGAAAGAAACCATGGTAGGAGGGGTTAAGTAAAGATATTACAAGCCACAAAATTCATGGAAGCCCAGGCTGGGGACAATAGCTCATGATGTAGTAAGGAATCAACAAGGAGTCAATTGAGACTGGAGCATAGTTCACAGGCAGCATGCAGAAGGAAAGTAGGAATCCCAGGCTGGGAACCAAAGAAGCAAGGTCCTGAATGTGAGGTATGGGTTTTCTCTAGAGCAGGGCATGTGACTTGTGCAGCCACACAAAAACTGTGGTTGGGAGTTTCCCACACTAAACTTAATTCTCTGCTGTTTACTGTCTCCAAAGTTCCAATAATTTACGATGCTTTTTTTAATCTTCCCAAGAACAATGAAGAGCCACTGAAAGGTTGTGACAGTCTCATTTTGGAAAGCTCATTCTGGCTACTCAGTAACTAGTTGGGTTCCAAATTTGGAATGTGTGGCTAACAGAAATTTCTGGGATCCTCTCTTAAGAATGGGAATTCAGTGTGTGGGAGGGGAGGTAATTCCAGGACTGAATGTTATGAGCAGTCAGGAGATCCTGGCTCCAGTCCTAGCCAAGCATTTGAGAACTCAATTAGGGTCTGAAGGGAACTGAACAGGACATAGAGCCACCATTCAGGGTGTCAGAGGAAGAGGATGTGTAGAGGTAAAGGGAGGTGGGATGACAGAAAGGGACAAATTGCAAAATACAAAGTGATAAGATGAAATCTGGGATGACACCATATCATCAAGAGCATGGGAGAGGGTGCAAGTTAAGTAGGAAGGAAATGATGAGTCTGGGTGCCTGGAGGACATTCAAGGTGAAACATCCATACCTGGGCATACAGGTTTGGAACTCAGAGGAGAGAGTGTCCACATACACTGTGAAAGGCACAGGAGGGAATGAGCACATACAATGGATGTGGAGAGAGAGCAGCAGCTGCCCAAGTCCACATCACAGGAGCATCAGGGGAGGTGCAGGTGAAGGAGACCCAGGAGGAACCAGAGAAGCTGAGGAGAACTTGCTGAGAGCAGAATTACATTATCCAAGGGAGTGGAGCTCTTGGGAAGGTGCAAAGGTGATAGTGTGGGGTGCAGCACGGAATTCAGTGTGAAGTATCTAAATGTGGGACAGGTGAGAACTGAATGGGAGTAGGAAATGGAAACAGCAGGCACAGGCGTCTGAGAAGGGAGAAGTTTAGGACAGAAGCCAGGATGTGAAGGAGTCATTTTAGGAGAGCATACTTGTAGAACCCGAGCATCCTGATAGAACAAGTGAAAGGAGGCCCTGGAAGATATTTGCTCAGATATTTGCCACATTATTCAGGAGGTACCCTATGGATCCTCAGCCCTGGCTTTGCAGCCTGTATTAGTTATCCAATGCTTCATAACAAATAACCCCAAACTCAGGGGCATAAAACAACATACATTCATACTCACAGTTTGTGTAGGTCAGGGGTCCAGGTTCAGCTGGGCTAGGTTCTGGGTTCCAAGGCCTCTCTCATGGCTATAATCAGATAGTCAGCCAAGACTGGGGTCTCATATGGAGGCTTGACTGTGGAAGGATTCGCTTTCTTGCTCACGTAGTTATTCACACTACTTAGTTCCTTGATGGTCACCCATTCCACATGGACCTCTCCAACATAGCTACCTGCTTCATCAAAGCCATCAAGGAAGATTAGGCTAGTAAGATAGAAGTTACAGTCTCTTGTAATCTAACCATGAAGTGATAGCCCATCATCTTTGCTATATGCTGTCAGTCAGAAGCAAGTTGCGAAGCCAGATCACAATTAAATAAAAGGGATTACACAAGAGCATAGACATCAGGAGGCAGGACCACTGGGGACAACAAGAGTCTATCTGCCACACAGCCTTAGCCACCTCTCCCCACCTCAGGTAACAGAAATCAGCTCTGCAGGGAGTCCAGCTGCCCAGGCAATGGTCCCTGTCACCATCAGGATTGTGGACCTCAACAACCATCCACCGACATTCTATGGAGAGAGTGGACCTCAGAACAGGTTTGAGCTGTCCATGTATGAACATCCACCCCAGGGGGAGATCCTGCGGGGCCTCAAGATCACCGTCAATGACTCCGACCAGGTGTGTGGTCCTGCCCTCAAAACTAACCGGGTCTGTGTCAACTGTCACAGCCTATGTAGCAGGGACCAGGCAGATCACAAAATGAATGAAACAAGAGGTTATAACCAAGAGGGAGCAGAGGGACTGTGCCAATCAAAGATTATCTGCTCAGCATAAAGGCATTCAGAATCTATTAAAAATTAAAAGCCATAGAGAAAAAGAAAATTATGCCATTTGCAGGAAAATGGATGGAACTGAAAAATATCATGTTAAGTGAAATAATCCAGACTCAGAACATCAAGTGTCATGTTTTCTCTCATATGTAGAAGTTAGAGAGAAAAGGGGGGGAAGTGGAGATCTCATAAAAATAGAAGGGAGATCAGTAGAATAGAGGATGTGAATAAGGGGTAGAGAGGAGAAGAGGGCAAGGGGAAGTACTGGGGAATGAGTTTCATCAAATTTTCATATAGGAAAACAAAACATATGCTGTGTACATGTACAAATATGCCACAGTGAATCCAACTATTATATATAGTTATAATGTACCAATAATTTTTTAAAAAACTAGCAAAAGCCAGTCAAACAAAATTCCCCTGCATCTGACCCTCCAAACAGGTGTTTGTAATGTGTCCTGCCACCTCCTATGCCCAGCACAGAACTGGGCATAGGCATGTGTTTATTACTTTGCTTAATCCTCATAACCTGGGAAATCTGTCTAATCCTTGATCAATGCAACTTTAGAAAGATGACTCACCTTTTCAGGGATAAGAGCATTTCCCTATGCTGAGGGCACTTAGCACAGATATATGATATGTTTCTGTTCTCATTTATCTTCCTTGTTTCCTCTTTCCACACTCCATTGCCCAGGGAGCCAATGCCAAATTCAACTTGCGGCTAGTGGGACCCGGAGGCATCTTCCGAGTAGTCCCACAAACGGTCCTAAATGAAGCCCAAGTCACCATCATTGTGGAGAACTCAGCTGCCATTGACTTTGAAACCTCTCAAGTGTTAACCTTTAAGGTACGTGATGTTTTTCACTGTCTCGAATGGGGAGTGTGATGGGGGCACTTATCTCAGATTCTTGATTCATCCCTGAAGGACTGTTGTCACCCCCTGCCCTTCCTGGCCCTATTCTTTTCCTCCCTGACCTTCTGTTCCTCCTGCTGACATGGGAAGCAGGTGGTGGGTCTGGTTGGGGGAGAAGAGTGGCGCACAGCCTCCTGCAGACTGCTCACGCCTTAGCTTCACTGAGGTCCTAAACCACAACTAGGCCCAGGAATGCAAGGGGTGGAGAGTCAGAGAAAACTACCAATAAGATTTGGCCTGTTAGCAGAAAGAGAGAAACTGCTTGATTATCAAGATGTTTTCTCAGGTGTATTTGACATCTGTCATTTACTTTGATAACCACCTTAGCCGAAGAGGGGGAAAAATACTCTTTAATGTCACTTATAATTAAGTAAAATTATAAATGAATATAAATAATCTATATTACATATCAACTTATTATATATTAGTAAAAAGCAAAATTAAATATTTCATTGGTATTATTTAAATCATCATTCCACTTATACACACATACACACCTGTAGCCCAGCATCATGTTTAAAAATGAAATACTAAAAGAATTCTATGAACTCCTGAATAAAACATGAATGCCTGCCATCACCACTATTATTTAGCATGATCTTTGGAATAACATTATTCCTGAATAAAGAAAAGAAAGAAGAGTCACAAATATTATAAAGAAGAAGCCACAATTCACATTATTTGTAAAGGACATAATTATTCCTTTAGAAAGTCTAAGAGAAATTATTTACAAACCATTAGATATATAGCAAAATTGCTGACATGGTCGATTACAAGTTAGTACCCCGAAACTAACAGAGAGAGAATGTATAATGGAATAAAAAATCATAGAAATCACCATAACAAGAAATATGCAGTATTTAAATGATGAAAAATGCAAAATTTCACACAAGGATATAAAGAAGGCAAGATATGTACAGGTGTACCTTGTTTTAAAAATGCAAGTTCTCCTTGGGTTAATACAGAATTCACTATCTCCACAATTAACTCTGACTTAGAATTTCCCTTGGAGAGGTGGTAAGAAGACTTATCCTGGTTTTTATTTGGAGAAATAAAAGAATAGTCAGGAAATTTGACACTAGGAAGGAATATGCAGATTACTAGAAGAGAAGAAACTAGCCCAAATATAAACAGGAGCTGGCACTGCAAGCCTGTGAGGGAGGAATGAGAAGAGGTCTCACAGACGGTGGCAGAAATAACCCCTGGAAGCTGAAGAGTAAGAACAGAGACAAGGCAGGTGGGTGCTGGAGCAGTTCTGGGGACATAGGTGGGGGAGGACTCTGGGCAGGTGACCATCCATCCAGACAAGCCCTCAGTTTTTCTTCCTTCTCCAGCTCCTGGCCATTGAAGTGAATACTCCAGAGAAGTTCAGTTCCACGGCAGATATTGTGATCCAGCTCCTGGACACCAATGATAATGTCCCCAAGTTCACTTCCCACTACTACATTGCCAGGATCCCTGAGAATGCCCCAGGAGGCTCCAACGTGGTGGCTGTCACAGTAGGTTGGGGACTAGCCCAGGACATGGGGTTGGGTAAGAAGCCTTGTGAAGTGAGACAAATCAGGGTTCCAGTTTAAATCACAGAGCCCACAGTCATTAGTGGTGACTTTGAGCTACTTGTCCTCTCAGCCTAGGTTTCTTCACTGGTCTGTATTGAAGACATATGCACAGGGCATGAGACCCATTCCCTTTCCTTCCTCACTTATAAAGGAGGAATAAATGTGTTGCAGATCTGAACCTTTTGGTTCCTTCAACACTTGAAACCACCTTGGAGGAAAACTAGGTGCTCCCTCAGGCAGCCTCCCAGGGAGTTCCTCCTCAGCTGAGCAAACTCCAGTTTCCCCTTGCATTGCCATTGAAAGCAGCCCTTGCTAAGGGAGCTGCCAACATGCCCTGACCACAGGACAGGTGCCACTTGGAGCTTTCTCTCTTCCAGGCTGTGGATCCAGACACAGGACCCTGGGGCAAAGTCAAATACTCCATCTATGGGACTGGGGCAGACCTGTAAGTAGATCCAGAAGCTCAGACATAGCCTCAGACGATGGATTTATTTGGCAGTGGGAGGAGGGTATTTTTGCTAAAAGCAGGAAGAACCTGGAAGCAATAGGAGCCTGGGTTGGAGCAGTGAGCATTCCAGAGTGCAAGGTGGGTGGTGATGAATAGAGGGAAATAGTGCAGAGCCCGAGTCACAGATTTCAGGAGACATAATCAATAAGGTGACTGGGAGAAAAAAAGGTCACAGTCACAGCTGGAGCTAAGGCCTGAGGCTTTCTGAGCTAGGCAATCAGGACTGGGCTTGGGGAGGGAGCAGGAGGAGTGCTATAATTCAGGTTAAATTCTCCCTCTCCCAGTCAGACCACAAGGGTGAGACCTAAGCAGGTGGGATTTCTGGAAGAAGTTTTGTGATGCCTCACTGCTGCTTCCTGGAGGCAGCTCATTTGCTTATTATTTCATGAAAGGATTTGCATGCATATGTGTGTGTGTGTGTGTGAGTGTGTGCACGCACATGTGTGCCTGAGTGCATGCACATGCATGCGCATACCTATGCTTGTTCTCTTTGTGCCTGGAAGGTTCCTGATACACCCATCTACTGGGCTTATCTACACCCAGCCCTGGGCCAGCCTGGATGCTGAAGCCACTGCTAGGTACAACTTTTACGTGAAGGCTGAAGACATGGAGGGCAGGTACAGCCTGGCTGAAGTATTCATCACTCTGCTGGACGTCAATGACCACTACCCCCAATTTGGAAAGAGCATCCAGGAGAAGACGATGGTCCTAGGGTCCCCAGTGAAAATTGAGGTGGGTTTTGGAGGCAGCTGAGCTTCCCTAAAACCTGGTTCTAGCAACTGAGACACTGGAGCATAAGAATTTAGTTTAAAATAAAAGCTAGTGGATTCCCACTAGGGGTAATGGACTTTAAGGTGATTTACATAACCTCATCTCCACCCCAGCCCAGAAAAATCTTCTGAGAAAGAAGACATTACAAATGGAACACAAGAAGCTCAGATGGATTGTTTGTCTTCCCTGAGTTTGCATAGCCAATCTGCCTGCCTTCAAAGCAATGCTCTATCCACTGTTCTTCACTATTTTCCCAATGGGGAAAAAGCATGAACTCTGAAACTCAATAGAATTGACCTTGGATTCCAGTTCCCCTCCTTCCATCTATCCTTGGACAAGTCACTTAGTATCCAAACTTTCAATTTTTCATCCCTAGTATGGATTCACCAATACCCACTTCCTAAACTTGTTCTGAGAATGGAACCATACATGACCTAGCATAGCCCCTCGCTCATAGTAGTGCACACATTCTATTTTTTTCCCAACTTAATCCACCTGAATTAGAATCAGAACCATTTCCAAGCTCCATATTGCAGTGTAGACAGGTATCTTCCCCAAGGCCCAGCTCTATCTGTCCCTCTCTGTGCACAGGCCACAGATCAGGATGCAGAGGAACCCAACAACCTGGTGGACTATTCCATCACCCATGCAGAGCCAGCCAATGTGTTTGACATTGATGCACACACAGGAGAGATCAGGCTCAAGAACTCCATCCGCTCCCTGGATGCCCTGCACAACATCACACCTGGAGGGGACTGTACATGGTCTCTACAAGTACAGGCCAAGGACCGAGGCTCCCCATCCTTCAGCACCACGGCCTTACTCAAGATTGACATCACAGACACTGAGGTGGGTGCAAAGCACAATAAGGAAAAGGTAACAGAAGTCTAGCCTGGACCTCTCTGACACAGAAGCAGAGGGAGAAGGACCATCACCTGGCTTCCTCCAAAAGATACTCATTGGTATCAATGGCTACTTGTACCATCAAACTCACAGCCTTGGGAATCGGGTTGAAATTCTAATTTTAATACCTATAAATTGTGTGACTTTAGGCTTTGCTAAGAGTCAATTACCTCTCCCTATAAAATGAAAATAATGATGCTTCTTCACACAAGTGTTAAAAAGTAGAAGTAAAATCATTATGTGCAGTTGTCTGGCAGAGAATTGTCACTGTAAGGATTTCTGATACATTTATGTTAGCGAATCCCCCTGTTATCACAAGCGAGTGATATCCTACTCTTCAACAACAGAGTCCAGCAAACACAATGTTTTGAATCTAAAAGAGGCTGTTGGCATCATGTGCTGCCTGAGTGGCTGTTCCAGAGGATGATTTGCACTATGTTCTCTCCCTACGCACTTTGTCTGTAAAGAAGCCCATAGCACTTATTAGATTCTCAAATTCTCTTAAAATACATCAAGCTTGGCCTGGGAGTGTAACTCAGTGGTAGAGTGCTTGCTTAGCAAGCATAAAGCCATGGGTTCTATCCCCAGCATGGGGGCAGGGGGAGTCTGATCCATCCCATCAGGTTTAAGGAAGTGCATGCCCCCACTCTGTCCTCCAGGGACCAGTGTTAACAGCTCAATTAAGGCAATGGCTTTCTCTTCCAGACGCTGTCCCGAAGCCCTATGGCTGCCTTCCTGATACAAACCAAGGACAATCCCATGAAAGCTGTGGGTGTGCTGGCCGGTATCATGGCCATTGTTGTGGCCATAACCGTCCTCATCTCCACTGCCACTTTCTGGCGCAACAAGAAATCCAACAAGGTCCTGCCTGTGCGACGTGTACTCCGCAAGCGTACCAGGCCTGCACCCCGCACTGTCCGCATTGAGTGGCTCAAGTTCAGGAGGGCCAAGTCAGCCACCAAGTTCATGCTCAAAGAGGATCCTGCCAATGAGAACTGCAATAACAGCACAGGAAGCTCATTGCCCCCCACAGCTCCAGCTCCCCCTCCACCCCCCAAAATGGTGCCCAACATAGTCACCCAATGTACGGTGCCTACAGTCTCTGGATCCCTGACCCCAGAGGGACCCCAACAGTCACCTCAATCCGAGGCCCTGGGAAGCCCCACCCAGTCCACTCTGGTCTCTGAGCTCAAGCAAAGGTTTGAAAAGAAACGTACAAACAAGGCTTACTTCTAGAGAGTATCTTGTGGCTCCTTTTTCCCTTCTCTCCTGCTGAAAAGCCACTCTGCTCCCCTTCCTCTGCTTCTGAAGGTCACCCCTGTTTTGTACCCCATACACAAGGCTCTGGACAGGGCCTTGGGCAAGCAATTTCTCAAGATGCAATTGACAAATATGTCTCTGTGCCCCAATCCTTGACACAGCTATGATGCTACCTATTCTTCCGAAGCTGAGAGCTGACAAGGAGCTAGCTCTTCTACTCACCGACCCCAGACTTCACAGTTGCTTGGGTCCTGCTGGGATCTTATCATAGGGCCTTGGCTATATGTGATAATCCAACAAGAATCTGGATCCAGAAGCCCATATCTAAGAGCTGAAGCAGGAAAAGGAAATTCAGTCCTGGCTGAGGCAGGAGGTCAGCAAACTTTACATTTCATAGAAGAGGAAATGCAGGCAAGCAGAGGGCAAAGATACACTGAAAACTCATCACTGAAACATTGAAGCATGGCATCTGGGTGAGATTGTGTGCCACTGTTGTGCCCATGTGGGACAAGGGACATACAGGTATAAGATGGTCTTATCAAGAGGGAAGGCAGATAAGCCTGTCCAGGACTGCCCTGGTCCTAGAAGCTGGAGCCACACTGAGAACCCTAGGAGCACCCAAAAGAATGTTGGGACCCCTCTCTGAGAAGCTGCCCCACCAGTCTTCTTCTGAGAGAGAGTGTAGGGTGGTGGATAAATATCAGGGCTGAGACCTAGGGGAGCTTCTGTTTTCATTCAACTTATCTGCTCACCTTGTATAACTTTAGGGAAGCTGTTTTAACTATACGATTATCTTCTTCCTCACCTGTAAAATGAAGAATGTAAACCCCAGGTTGTGATAAGGGCTTCAACCAAGTGCAAAGTGGCACAAACGCAAAGTCTTTTTCTGCAATCCAGTTCTCTGAGCATAGTTCTTCTAGAAAGTATCAGAATCTCCCAGATACTCTGGGGGTGTTGTGCTGGGTTTGGGGGCTACCACTAATCCCCAGAAGCCAGATAGATGATGGCTTTGCCCTTGACTCCTACACCTCCCTTTCTGTTCTCCCCTCACCCATGCCACTCTCAGGGAGGACCAGAGCTGGGCAGCAATGTCCAGTCCAAACCTCCATTTTGCCAAGATAAGGGAAATGAGTTCCCAAGAGAAGCATGGTTTGTCCGATGTTGAACAGGGAGTTGGTAACAGGGATCTGGTCTGAGAGCATTTTCCTGCAGCCCAGACATACATTATTAGTATGTGACAATGTCCCCCAGGAGAGAAATCCTGCAAACCAGCTGTGGTTAATACAGAGATGTTGTTCCCTACTTTAAGGAACCTGCCATAAGAAAATCTAGATTTGTACACAGAGATAGAAAAATAGAACTGTTCTTTGCATTTTGATCCACTTGCACATAAGCCCTCTAGAATATGTCAGTGATTTTATGAGAACAGATTTTATGCTTGTGTGGTTCTCTTGATGTCTGAATCTGTGTTTTGAGGTATTATGCCAGTGTACAGAGTTTTTGCCAGGGTGTCTTCAGTTCCTAACCCAAACAGTATTAATGAGGGGTGGGCTCTAGCATGTCAGGAGTCCAGACTGGACAGGTTTTTCCAGCCCATGTTTAGGAGAGGGCTGGGTTGGATCATGTCTGCCCTTCACAGGGAATACAGCATCCTTACAATATGCATGCAGTCAACCTCTTTTGTAAATGGTAAATAAAAATCTATTAACTGTAGGACAATCTGACCTCCTGCTCCTGCTTACATTTTTGTTCACTGACTTGTGGAAACCAGTCTTCCTGACTCACAGACAACCTCAGTCTGCCTTCTGGCTCCTCAGTGGGTATAACCAACCTGATCCCCAGATCCAACTGAAGGAGGCTTCAAATTTTTGTCCAAATTGCCTGCATGCACTTCAAACAGCAGCACATTTGCAAACTTGTCTACCTGACCTTGGCCCAACTAGGACTTGGATTGGGCTTTTTCCCCAAGTAGGACACACCCTAGCAGGGTTGCTTGGGAAAGAAGGAGATCTGGGGCTAGAACTAATTACCCCGATGCAGCTCAGCAAGGGCAGAAATTGGGAGGCTTGGCATGGGTGTAAAAGCTGGGAAAGCAATTCATCTCTGGGATGATGGTTGTTAAGACCTCTGAACTGGAAATTCAGGACAGCAGATGGATTTTGGAAGGGACTCGAGCTCCAAGACAAGCCCAGAAACTTGAACCAAGGCAGAGTCAATCTTGGAACTGGCCATGAAAGGAGAAAGGGCCAAGTAGCCAGCATGAACCACATCTGGACAGAGGAAGAAGGTACAGCCTAACAGAAGGGATGAGTGAATATAGTCAGAACTAGAGTAGACTCTGCCACTGAGGTAGAGTTAACCAAGTCCCACTGCCTTAGGGAATATCAGAGTGAGGAGCTCCCTGCTCAATCACATCAAGACAGACCCAGGCCTACAAGCTGGTACAATGCTAGGCCTGTAGAAAAGAGCTGCGAGGGCAGGTACAGCATCTGGGCAGGGCCTCCCTCTCCTGGACTACAAGAATGGAGCATTAGCCCCTGGACAATCAATAGATACTACTTGAAGAAATCTGTAGTTACTTATTTTCCTTCCCTGTGGCTGAGCTCAGACTTTCTAATTATATGAAATATAAAGTGCTTTTACAGTTTGACAGCCCTTGGTCTGAATTCAGGTCCTGCCACTTAAATGTGACTTAGTGCAAGAGACTAAGTCTCCTTGGGCCTCACTTTCCTCTTCAGTACAAGGTACAAAGCTTTGTTGTTGTGACAATGAGAAGAGCTAATATATACAAAGGATCTGGCACCAGCTTTGTAGCTACTATAATAGCTCAGTAAACAGTTGCTATTTTTTTTTTGTAGAAGAGAACATTTGAGGACAGCTCCTGTGGCGAGAGCACATATCCTGGAGGAGAGGGCCTCTCTAGGCAGACCCTTCTTAGAGTACTTCCATTCATTAATAGGCCTGGAACCCTTCCCTTTGTACTGGGAGAAGAGAGGACAGTAGATGGAAGTAAAAGAGGGCTGAGTCTCTGTGACCCATGCAGCTTGCAGCCTGCCTTTGGGCCTCCTCATTCCAAGGGAGGGCAGAACTGATGAGCTGTCCCTAAGATAACCTTGGTACTCTGTCCTGATGCAGAACTCAACTGAAAAACCGTGGCAAACTTTCTGCCCCTGCTTCTCCAAGGACTTCAGGGATTCTGTGTCTCTTTGAGAATGGAAGCTTCTCTTTCTTTTTTAAAAGATGAGGCCTAGCTATGTTGGACAAGCTGCTCTTGAACTCACGGGTTCAGGCAATCCTCCTGTCTCACCTTCCTGAGTAGCTGAGGCTATAGGCCCGTGCCATCACACCCAGCACAATAGAGACTCCAAAGAATCCAGAGAGCTGGCTACTAGCAGGCAGCAACACTTCTCTGACAGTCTTCAGGGTTTCTAGCTGAGGATGGGTTGACAGGGATAATGAAAATGATGCTGCATGAGCACTGAGCTAGGCAGATTGGCATGTGGACACAGGAGGTCCTCTTAGTAGACAGAGGTGTCCTGAAGGGTCTGGATTCCAGAATGAGGTGGTCATGACATAAGCTACCATAAGATGATTAATAAAGTGCATTAGTAACAGGTTGATGCTGGGAACATCCGTGTGACATGAAATCATGCCGATGCACTTCTTTTGCTGAATGAGGTCCTGTCACTTATCCAATATTCAGTAGCTCATTCAATCATTCCTGTGGAGACACATGTTCTGAGTCTTATCATCTATTCTGGGCCCTCATCTAGTTGTAAAGTGGACAGGCTCTAATAAGAAGAAAAGAGAAAAAGAACAAAATTCCTCCTGCAAGTTGCTGAGAGCAGAGCCCTGGGTCTAAAGATAGCTCTATTCTAAAAACAAGTAGCTCTACTTACAGACGCCTTCTGTCTTAAAATTACATGGTCTAAACTGTAAATGCATAAGATATCCAAGAGCATGACAAATGGATCTAAAACTATAACATCCTTCAAATATGAATTTTACAGAAAATGTGAGGGATATTAGCATAGATATCATGACATTACATGTACAGATGCTCCTTGACTTATGGGATTTTGTCCAAATAAATCTATGTTAAGTTTAAATCATTGTAAGCCAAAAATACATTTAACACACCTAATTTGCTGAACATCCTATGTAAATGTCATATAACAAAGTACACTAGAGTATCAGTGGTTGTTTCCCTTCTGTTCATCTGACTGGCTGGGAGCTGTGTTTTGCTGCTGTTAACATCTTCATACTGTATATTGCTAATCAAGAAAAAGATCAAAATTCTAAATCTGAAGTTTAATTTTTACTGAATGCTTATCACTTTTTCATCATAACTAAGTAGAAAAATCCTAAATTGAACCATCTGGAACTATCAATGATGTGAATCTTTAGGATTTTTTTTGGTACTTGGGATTGAACCTAGGGGCACTTAGCCACTGAGACACATTCCAATTTTTTATTTTTTATTTTGAGATAGGGTCTCACTAAGTTGCTTAAGACCTTGCTAAATTGCTGAGGCTGGCTTTGAACTTGCACTCGTCCTGCCTCAGCCTCCTAAGCCGCTGAGATTACAGGTGTGCACCACATGCCCAATTCACTCTACAATTTTTTAAGAGGCTACCCGAAGATCTTTAAAAGAATAAGATTTCCCAGAAATCTTTTCTAGACAAGATTCCCTTTCCCTAAATGTTCATGTTCACAGGAGCAGCTGAACACAGCTTTGCTCACCAATATGCTTCTGACTCACTTCCAGGTTTACTCCTCTTCCACGCCCCTTACCTCCTCCTGCCCACTCTGCTCCACACCCACTACCAAGCTCCCTTTGGTGGAAGAAAATCAGAGCATCCATTCTCACCTTCATGGTTGCACCAAGCTACATCATGATAGCTGAACCTTCGGTCCTGTGGAAGGAAATACTCAGAGGCCAATACAAATACAATTTACTGCCTCACTCCAGCTACTCACCTTCAAATATATATCACAAGAACCTCAGGAAAATAGAAGGGAGACCAATAGAGTGGGGGAAGGGAATGAAGGGGCATGGCAAAGTACTGGGAATAAAATCTAACAAATTATGCCATGTCCGTGTATGAATATACCCCAATGAATCTCATTGATATACATACATATGTAATTATAATGCACTAATTGAAATAATAATAATAGTAGAAGGGATATCAGTAGAGTAGAGCAAGTAGATCAGGTTTGGAAGAAGGTAGGGAAAGGGAAGGTGCTGGAGAATGAGATTGACCAAATTATGTTATGTGCTTGTACAATTATGGCATAATGAATCTCACTATTATACATAGTTATAATGCTTTAAATTATAATTTATTCTAATTAAAATTTTAATTTATATACACTCAGAAAAAAGAAAAAGTCCTATAAAAATTACCACAGGAAATTTATCATAAATAAATTCTCTATTATATGTGTGTTATTGTGCACATGTACATATCTAGGTATATATACATATTCTTTTAAAATATATGTTCTAAGGAGCAATAATAATGTCTTGTGTTTTTTTAGAACTTCATTTATTAGAGATCAAACTAAAATATTTACATATAAGTAGGCAGGAAGCTTTGTATTTGTTTTAAAATACAAAATCCCCACCAAAATAATAAAAAGGGTTGAGGGCAAGGATCAGATGAAATAAGACCAGTAAATGTTAAAACTTGTTGAAGCTGACAGAAGAGGAGGAATGAGATTCTCTCTACTTTTGGTGTGACTGTAAATCCCCTTTAAAAAATGTTTTTTCTTCTAGTGTCTAAAAGAATATAAAGGAGAAGAACCTAGAAGAATGATACACAATTGATCTGAATATGAGTGCTGACTTTAATTGTTTTAAATTTATTTCAAGCTGGGCAGTGATGCACACCTGTAATCTCAGGTACTTAGGAGCTTGAGGCAGGAAGGTCACAAATTCAAGGCCAGCCTAAGCAATCTAGTGAGAGCCTGTCTCAAAATAAAAAGTTAAAAAGGACTGGGGATATAGTTCCATAGCCTAACATATGGGGGCTGTGGGTACAATCTTCAGCACCACAATTTTTTTTTTAATTATTTCAACCAACATTGATTATCAGCAAATTCTGATATTGGGTAAACCCAGTGGCCACTGTAAGAAAGGTCAGTGTCTGCCTTGCAAATCATTGAACTTTCCAGGTTTAAGTTTCTTTACCTATAAAAGGGGATATCTATGTACCTTTATAGAATAATATATGCAAAATGTTATATGTAAATGTCATATGTAAACATGGTTTTGGCTCCATGAGGATAAAGATTGTGTCCTCCTTTATACTGTTGAACCCACTCTGTCAAGTTCCATTCCTAGAACACTGTAGGTGCTCAGCAATACTTGTTGATAAATGGATGGCACTCAGGTGAGCTGCCATGGAGGGCTGGTTTCAGGGATTGGATTTGTCCAACATCACTCCTCTGACAGGCAATGAGGCACCACCCAAAGAGGACTAATCTCACTTTCCTCAAATAGGCAGACAGCAGCCTTCCTTGTGATGATTACTGTGCCCATCCAGTATCAGAATTTGTTCACAATGTTGGTTGAAATAAATTTTGTCCACATCATTTCCCACCCTGTGACCTGGGTTGTTAGCCACTGTCATCTTTTTTCTCCTCATTCCCCTTCATGTGTCTATGGCCCTCACCATCATCACAGACAGCTAGATGGTCTCTAAAGGATCTGTCTTTGCACTGTGGAACTGCAGGGGGGCGCCTGAGGGCATGCCTGCAATGAGAACAGCAGTGCAGGCCCCACTCCCTGCAGCTGCAGGGGGCCTCTGCTGTCCAGACATAAAAGCCCACAGGCACTGCTAGCAGCAAAACACACAGGACCACCGAGATGTGTAGGAGGCGCTCACGGTCCTCCAACATGCCACTATCTCTGCCAGTCACAAAAACAACACACCGGCCCTGGTTTGGAGGCCGGCTCCCCAGGCTGAGGCATGCCTCATATTTTGTGCCAGGGAGGAGGTCATCTACAGCATATGTGTTGATTCCAGGGCCGATATGGACCACCTCTTTTCTGAGGGTCTCATTCGAAGCAATGTAGAGGGTAAACCACTCCTGGGGGATGTTGGCTACTGCGAACCACTCCAGCAAGATCCCACGCACAGTCTGCTTGACCACCCGCAAGTCAATGTAGGAATTAACATCTGATGAGATGGAAAGAGAATGGGATGCAGGCAGAACCTGGGCAGGCTGGACGTGGAGGGAGATGACCAGGGTGCTCCTGCCAATGAAATTGGAGGCAACACAAGTGTAATTGCCACTGTCTACCAGGTGAGCAGCAGGGATGATCAATTGGGATAGAGCAGCATCTTCTGCAGTAGAAGTCAACACTGGGTGGAGAGAAGAGAAAAGTAGCTGTGCATTTTTCTGATAAACAGTTGGAAAGTTCCAGAAATGCTGGGGGTTTTTGTTGTTGTCGTTGTTGTTAAAAGGTGATGATAATCATTTATTAAGCATGTACCTGGTGCCAGGTATTCACCTCCCAGAACCCTGTAGGTACCTAATCTTACATGTGGAATGTTGAGAACTGGATCAATCTACCAACTTAGCCACAGTGAGAGCAATTGCTGCTGTTCAGAAGCAGCAATTAAACTGGAACTCAGTTCTATCTATGGAGCCCATACACTTTCAACATCAGTAACTGCTTCCAGCAACCACAGTAGTCTTGCTGAGCTGAACAGCTTTCAGGAGATTTCTTGTAATTGTTTGACTGAGCAATACTGTGAGCTCCAAGAAGTGTTGTTTTTACCTTCCAAATGTGCAGTGCCTCAGAGCTTATAGTCAAATTTCTGGGTCCCTATCCCTTTCTAATTGTATGGTCCTGAGCAAGGTCTTAAATTTTCTTGGCCTCAACTTCCTTGTCGATAAATTGGGATAATAATAGCATGCACACCACAAGTTTGATGGTAAGGGTTCAATAAGTCTGAGCTGTTGTTATTTCTGAAAGACTAGATAGAGCATAGTGCCAAGAGTGATTTACAGTATAACAAAAGATAAGCTCTGAATGCATTTACTGGTTTTCAAAGAGACTAAATGATAAATCCTGTATTTCTCCTTCATAAGCATTTAACCTCAACCAACAGGATGTGACAAAAATGGTAGGGAAAAGGGAAAAACTCAATTGTTTTTTAATCATCTAGAGGATGTCACCATATATGACAACTGTCTGGGTGACTGACTGCATTTCCCAATTTTTACCTTGATATTTCAAGTAGTCTTCTAGACCTAGACCTAGGAAGATGCAAAAATTGACACATTTTCTTCCACCTTCAAGATATCCTTGAGTAAGCCATGTCTGGCTTTGTGACATGGGCAGCCCTACAGGGATTCCATTTTAGTTGTTAAAACAGAGTTTAGAGCTCCAATAAAGGAAAGACAGGTTTGAGTCCCAGTTTTGGGGTCCATGGAAATCACTTCATCTCTTTGGACCCCAGTATTATAATTTTAAGTTAATAAGACCTGAACAACACAGTAGTTAGAAGTGAAAATTCATTCAATATCTAGGAATTTCCAGCTTTACCAATTAACTAGGAGGTAAGGGGATGAAGGAGTAGGGATCAATTGGCTAAAATATATATTCTCAGTCCTGGACTCACTGAACTCATATCTCCAAGGCATGGGGATTGAAAATCTCATTTCAAACAGCATCTCAAATGATTCCTTTCAGGCAAATTTAGTAAGCAAGTAATAGAATCAATTCTAGTTGGAAATTCTAGAATTCTGAAATTTACAGTATAGTGTTTTACATCTAGAGGGCTCTTAAAAATGTATTTATTCATATACAATTCTATAACATGTATGAAGTATGATAGACCAGCAACAATATTTATTTAAGTACATATGCATGTATGTCTGTATGCAACCATTTAAAACACTGCCAATGGACAGTGTTTTAAATGTCCATTTCAATGGACATTGAAATGTAACTCAATGCTAAAATGTTTCCTAGCATACACAAGGCCTTGGATCTGATCCCCAGCTCTGCAAAAATGAAGTGAAATAAAATAATGCTGGTAAACTTTTCTGTCTGGTGAGTATAATATAGGTCTATCTCAATCTTATCTGTACCCATCCTTCATGACTAAAACATTTTAGAACCTTCCTATTGATGTAGGATTGCTGCAGACCTCTCCATTCTCCCCAGATACCCCAAGAGGGTACATGTGGCTTACCATCAAATTTTCTCCAAATGTTCAGGGGATAATTCCATGAGATGGTTGGTGAGGGGCTGGCCTGTGCCAAGCATTGAAGAGTCACATTCTGTCCTACCTGGATGGTAACATTGGCACTGGGAGTTGAGATCTGTGGCTTCATACAAACACTGAGCTTAGTCTCATGAACAAGCTGCCCTGCCTTGTAGAGAGGGCCCTGGCATATCAAGTAGGAATTCACCAGGATAACTGGGAGACTAATGGATTTGACAAACTGGACAAGTCCTCTTAGACGACAGTCACATACCCAGGGGTTGTTGTCCAGTGCCAGCACCATGCTGGAGAGAATCTTAGCCCCACAGCGAGACTGTTGGCATTTCTGGTAGGCTGGCCAGTTCAAGAAGACATTTTTGGATACGACTGTAAGCCTATTGTAGGATAGGTCAAGGTAGGTCAGGTTTGCTAGGAACTGAAGAGCCAGCTCAGGGAGTATATCAATCCTGTTGCGTTTCAGATCCAAGACCCTCAGGAAAGGGGTGGCACGGAATGCTGTCCATGGTACTGAACGGAGTTTGTTCCCCTGCAGTCTCAGCTCTATTAGTTCTGGCAGATGCTCCAAGGCTCCTAAGTGGATGACAGTGATATTGTTAAAGTTGAGCCAAAGGTATTCCAAGGCGCTCATGTTGACGAAAGGCCCTCGGGGAAGTTCAAATATGGGTGAGTTTTCAATTCTTACTTGCTTGAGCTCTTCAGGAAGGTTCTCTGGAATCTTTCCCAAAGAGATAGACATGCATTGCAGAGCCCTGTATAAGAAACCAGAAAAACTTTAAGATGAATATCAGGGAAGCTGGAAGTGATATCAGGTGGATCCTCGCATTATACATGTGAATTATAGGAAAATATATTATTCACTTGAAATAAAAGAGATCTATATTGGTAAAAATGCTCAGCTCACAAAGTCCAACATCAACTAAGATGAATCTCATAGGGATTTTGCTGATCTCCTGCCAATTCTGGGCATGTGTGCACTCCATATCATCCCCAACAAAATTCCATCCCCTATAACCCTCTGGCATCCTGACAGCACAGCACACCTGCCAAAACTCTCCTCTGAGCAGGTGCATCCTTGCAAACAGAAAGGTTGAGCTGCATGTGTATCCTGAAAGACCAGAACTAGCAGAAAGTAGTAAAAAACCAAAGCCATATTTCTCTGTAAGAAACTGCTGTGTGCTTTGAATAAGTGTAGTCCCAGTTTCCAAGTGGCAAATCCTATTACTGATAATCCATGGTGATGTAGGTCAGCACAGCAGCAGCAAAGACCCTGGATGCTCTGCAGTCTGTTATGGCCCAGATCATAGGCTCAAGCAGAGCCCATGCAGAGGTAGTTATGCCCCTTGACTAAGGCATGAAAAGTCACCATTTTTCTGATTTCTGGTTCTGAAAACTTAAGTCAGATATCCAATTATGCCTTGGTTCTACCTTCCTTCAGGATCTTTCTAAGAAGTCTGAGAAACCAGCAGGTAATGCTATTCTGAGAAGCAGGATTCATTCATGGCCAAGGTCCATTTAATATATCGTCATTCACAATTGGCTCCTGAAACCCAGCATTTTCAACTATTTTCTCCAAGTAAAAGCAAATGATGAATAACAAAGTAATTCTTTGATGATTCCAATCATTTATTCTCTCCCCCACAATTTTGGTGGTGTAGTTAGACATGCTTCTACTGCATCAAAGTCTTGGCCCTCAGGGAAGGCCAAGCTGCATCTGCAGCTTGACCACAGTCTTACCAAAGTCAGAAGGATCATGGTGTAGTTTCAAACACAAGATGGTATTTTATTGTTGTTATTGGTGGTGGTGGTATTTTTGTTTTTTTGTTTTGTTTTGTTTTGAGACAGGATCTCACTAAGTTGTGAAGGCTGGGCTCCAACTCATGATCCTCCTGCTTCAGTCTCTCAATTACCTGGAATTACAGGCACCTGCCACCACATCCAAAAATATGATATTTTCATATAAAAACAAAACATTTTTCTTTTTCTGGACTTCTCCTGAATGCTATGTATTTCACATTAAAAATTAAAGAGCTACATTTTAAAATGAGATTTATATGATTGGGGACTTGCTCTGCCACTCTTTGTTCATTCAACAAATATTTCTTTATCATCTATTCTAAGCCACACACTTGCTAGGTACAAGGAATGCTGTGGCAAGTCAAACTTTTATAGACCCTGCCACATGCAGTCTTCTTTCTTGTCTATCTTGAGATTTTTGGAATGTTTAACCTCCATGAATCTCAGTTTTTCCTTTGCAGAGTGAGAATATTAATAAGCACCTCACCTTAATTAATATTAAGATTATGTAAATAAAGCTCTCAACATACAATAGGTGTCCAATAATTCACTTCCTATAACAACAGATTCCTAAAGAGCAGAAATACCTAACTTCTGTATTAATTGGGGTACTTTCAAATGAACACTAAAATTTTATGGGTTCCTGTAAGACTCATGATACACATTATACCCTACAAAAGGCTTCAGTGAAAAAAAATCCGCTTATAAGCTAACCAGTAAGAGGGAAATGGGTCACCAACTAAGCTGATTACATTCCAGGCTTTCCCCTCATGACAGGTATATTTGCAGGAGTTCCCATTCAGTCTAACTATGCAATCTGCATAGATCTCTGGAGTTCCTCTCAAAATGAAAACCCAAAACAAGGAGTTTGCTGTGGGTACAGTTTGTGGTGAACATGGAGATACCTAGATCTCTTTTCAAGAGATGAGCTTATGCCCAGCTGCAAAAAGTGCTTGTGTGAGTTCAGGTCCTTTCCAAGGCAGCCTACATCCAGTGACAGAGGGCAATGAGGGATCAGAGTCTGACCAGTTTAGCCTGATGGGGGGAACACTTCTGATAGGCCATTCTCACTCTAGAGTCCTCTGCCAAATTTGCCAAGACCTCATCAAGCTTGCTTCATATAGAAAATGTGTGATTCGATCTACGGGTATACACAATCATCCATGAATTCCTTTCACTCCTCTTACCCCAAAATATAAAAGCTGAAAGAATCTTCTTCCTTACCTGCAATTTTTCTGTCTGCTCCATGCTAACATTGTCAAATAAATCCAGCTTCACCCAACTTTGTGGAAGTGATTTGCTGCAAGACTGTGAAGAACACCAGCTGGCATGTGCCATCTCTGGAATCACCTAGGCAATTTTCCTCTGCCCCTTGTCCTTTGCTGATCCCCTCGGCCTCTTGTTTCCTTATTTGGCATAGAGAGTAGCTATGTTGGGAGTTAAGGCAGGGAGCTAGGACAATTAAAGTTACCTTGGGTGATATCATTCAGCTTAAATAACACGTGGCTAAGTGTAACCCCTAAACTCGAGACCCTGTCAAAAAAGAGAAGGAAGTATGAGAATATTTCCACTTCATCTCCCCTCCTGCAGAGTGATTTTAGAAACTTGGCTCTTAAGAGTTCTTGCAGAGGCAGAGCCATGGAAGAGGACTTACTCTGCTTATGAAACTGGTAGACATAAATAACTGCTGAGAGGCATCTCACTGACTTGTCTTAATAGAATCTTGATAAGAGAATATCCTATCAATTGGAAGATGCTGCTCATTCCCCAATATTAGCCAAACTCTGAAATAGCCCAGACAGAGAATTGAACAATCTATCAGAGAGCAAGCATGTTATGTTCCCTTTTTCTCTAACTTAAGCTCCTTCCTACCCCTTTATCTGCTACCAGATATGTTTAGATCATTCCTTTGGCCACCCACACTCTATGGTATGTCTGTGGTTGACACAGAAGACCATATTTCCAAGGCCCCTTGAAATACATGGGCCATGTGATTTATATTCTGGCTAATGAAATGTTAGAGTAAAGGATGTTTGAGAAGTCCCTACATGATCCCCCAGTTTCACTTTTCCCATGTTGGAGCAACCATGGACATTCCAGATGGTGGAGCCTCCCTCAGCCTGGATCCTTGTGTGAGTGAAGCAGAGCCCTCCTTCCATTCACATTTTTCACATTTCCCACTCACTCTAATAGACTCTGTAAGAGCAAAAATGAATTACAATGTGTTAAGCCACTGAAATGCAGGAATTGTTATCATAGTATATACCTAACCTATCCTGCCTACAATGTACTTGCAACTAAATAAAATGTGCTCAAGTATTTTTTAATCAATGTTTGTCTTTACTAGATTACACCATAGTTAAAACCAAAATTTCTAGCTGTAATCCTCTGAAAGGACTGCTCATTGAGTCCCTTAATTGATAGCCTAGCCTTTTGTTGTTGTTTCTTTTTTTGTTCTTTTTTTTTTTTTTTTTTTTGCATTGGAGATTAAACTCAGAGGTTCTTAACCACTGAGCCACAATCCCAGCCCTTTATTTAGTTTTTATTTTGAGACAGAGTCTCACTAAGTTGCTTAGAGCCTCGTTAAGTTGCTGAGTTTGGCTTTGAACTTGCTATCCTCCTGCCTCAGCCTACCAACCCACTGAGATTATAGGCATGAGCCACCACACCTGGCTGATAACCTAGTTTTGATAGCACATATCCAATTCCAGAACACAATTTCTGGATTTTTGTGTCCTACAACTTAGGCAACCGCAGATAAGTGACACTGGACACACCCTCTGCCAAGACAAGAGGAATCTAGTCATGCTATAGTCAGGAAAAGACACGATGGAGAAGCCATGATTTCAACCAACCTCTGAACTTGACTTCCAGCACACTGCAGGACCACTGTAGTTCAGGCTGGTCTTCAACATTGGAAGACCAGAAATTTTTTTCCAAGACACTCAGAGTTCATTTAATTTTCAGGAACTGATTCATAGTAATCAGACTCATATACTAAAAGATTAATATATAAACCAAACACCATTTATTTTTACCATGGGAATTTGTTGTTTTTCTTTTTGAGTGACTTAAATATTCATGAGCACAATTAAGAATGATTCTTCCCTACAAGAGCAAACAAGGAAAGACAGAACATATAAAGGAAAGCTGGCAGGTAAGCACTGAGAAGCTGATCATCTTGGAGACCATGACCATGCAGACCATGAAGATAGGCCCTAATTAATCATTGGAAAATCTGAATCCCCCCTCTCTCTATTAAATATATTGACAAATCTTGTTTTGAAGTTCCTGATTTTTTTCTTCCAATAAAACTGTGTAGATATTAGCTGTCTTTGGGCCAATGATTTTTCAGTCTTGATTGATTCAGACAATTACTTAAAGACAACATCTTAATCATTTCACCTGGCAGCTTCCTCATCTGTTGCACTTTTATTCTAATTTGTGGGGTGTCTGTCATGCTCATGTATCAAGCAGTTAGAATGAATCTTGAATCTTTAAAGACACAGCAGAAGTACTAACACAAATATAGATGAGGGGTTGGCAAACAAGAGCCTGTGAGCCAAATCCAGTTTGTCACTTGTTTTTATAAATAAAATTTTATTGGAACACACCAGTATGCACTAACCAACATATTGTCTGTGGCTGCTTTTGCATTTCATCAGCAGGGCTGAGTAACACAGCCTAAAATATTTACTATCTGGTTTACTTCACAGAAAAGACTTTCTGGCCTCAATGTGGACAGTGTCCTTGTCTTTGTCCAACCAAATAATTTGCCATACCAATGCCTAGGCCTTACAAGTTATAATCAAATGCACCCCCAGATGATGGCAGAAAAGCACCCAAGTATGAAAACTCCATGCTTACATGCCTAGTTGTTCTCATGGTTCAGATCCCAGGTTTTAATGGTTCCAAAAATTTCCATTTTTCATAGTGAACATGCTGTGAACAACATTCCAGAGATCAATACTGAATAAAGACACTCAGACTGTTGAGGAGGTTGCTAAAGACTTGGATTCCAGAAGGGAATCCATTTCTCCCCTACATAAGTCACTCAACTCTTTAATCTTCAGTTTTCTCATTTGTAAAACCAAATAGCCCAACCAGCATTGTTGGTTGTTGTGAGCATCAAATGTGAGAAAAGAGAGAGAAATGTGTTATAAGGTCTTTGCAAATATGAGGGAAAAACAGTGACTTTAGGGATCACTGTATTACTCTGATTTTTATTTAGTGAGTATTCACATTATGTGGAGTCTCTTGCATGATACTAACAAAATAATTTCCTTGGATTTCTTACTGTTCCCAAATTTACACAGTTGTTACAGTGAAGACTTGACACCAGGCACCTTGGATGCTCCCCTCACTACAGCCCAGCTTTGTAGACAAGGAACAAATTGAGCCTTCCTCTGAGCACACTCACATTGTCCTGTGCAGAGTCAGTGTCTGAGTGGTTTCCCACCTTTAGGCAAAACTGAACAAGATCTCTGGAATAGCCTGCTAAGTAGCCAGGAAGAAGGAAGAAAGGCTCCAAGACAGTTTGAGAAGCCCCAGTAAGTGCCAGTAAGAATCACAAGTGTGACATGCGGGTAGGTGCTGGGTGCCAGACAGTATTGGGTGTAAAGTGCTTTCTGCCACAAAGAGTCTCTTAAATCTCTCCATCCTGACGCACTGAGAGCAAATGAGCAGACATCTCTTAGGCATCACCCAAACCTCTATGATTTATTGAAAATCAAATGACTATCTCTAGGCAAAATAACACCCAAGGAATAAATGTTAGAGTTCAGTGAGGGCACAGTATGTATGAGTGGTGTGTGTGTGTGTACAAATATGGCTAATGTACAGGGAGACTATATGTGTGAGTACCTATGAGTTAGCATAAATATAAT
Organism: Geosciurus inauris; assembly: GCA_004024805.1. Classification (NCBI taxonomy): domain Eukaryota; kingdom Metazoa; phylum Chordata; class Mammalia; order Rodentia; family Sciuridae; genus Geosciurus; species Geosciurus inauris. Next base: position 247,322 of record PVHX01000472.1, on the reverse strand, counting down.
CAAAATGTGGACTAGGAGACTGGTAGGGATTATTGCCAGTGGAGCCAAACTGCTATGTCCAATTCCAGGGCTTCCACAGCCTGGTTGTGTAATCATGAGCAATATAGAAAATTAAATCCCTGTTCAGTAAATATTTCCTGCCCCACCATCACCTCTGTGGGAGAAGTGTCCTTACTTACCCTATTAAAGTTGGGTTTGGCCATGAGACTTCTTTGGCAGATATAATATGGGCAAAAGTGGCAGTATGCCAATCCTGAACTAAGAACTTAAGAGGTATCACATGACTTTACTCATTCCTCTGATGTCATCTGATCTCACCATGGGAATACCCTGCCCCAGGTAGCCACTGTCACTCTCCAGTCCAGGCCCAAAAACGGGGACACAGAGTGGAATATCCATCAATATACAGACCAGGAATGTGAAAATAAGTGTTTTTTTTGTTTTTGTTTTTGTTTTTTTTTACCATATACCGCTGAGTTTTTGTTTTATTTGCTATACACCCAAAACTGATGGATACTGGCAAAATACTTAACCTCCCTATTTCTTCTCCAGGCAAATGGACAGGAGGATGGTGCCTGCTACAAATGGTTGTTAGAACATTTAAGTGAGTTAATGCATACAAAGTATTTCCAACACTTCCTGGTACACACTAAATGCCACTGCCTGTGGCTATTGTTGATGTAAATGTATGAGTAAGCAGGTACCCAAGCAATTAAGAATGAGTATGCTGTCAGACTTCAGAGTGAGTGTGTAAGAGTTGAAGAGGGCAAGCAGAGGGACAGGGCAGGTGTGACAGGGGGAGCTGCCCTCAGCAGAAGTACTCGTTGATCCTTCTGCCCCCACTGGTCCCCAAAGCCTGAGAGTCCAGGCTGGAACGGGCTGAAAGGAGCCTGTCGGCCTCACTAAGGCTATGCCTTGACAGCTCTTCCGAGCCGTCGTCGCCATGGCCCAGCCTCTCCAGGTTGACGTAGGGTCCCGTGGCCTCCGTGGTGCCTTGGGTGCGGCACTTGCGGCAGCGCCTACGGAGAGCACCGCAGCAGACGAGGAGCGTGGGCGGCAGGGCGACGACTGCAGCCACGCTGATCACTACCACGTTGATGAGCCGCTGGGTGCTCCCAGCATTCACCATCTGGTCAGTGGAGAAGATGACACATTGCTCCTTCCTGGGCACCAGGCCCCGCACACAGACACATGCCACATACTTGGTCTTGGGTGCCAGTCCCTCGATAGTAACACTGGTCTTCCCCGGCGGCACGATCACCCGATGCATATCATGCTGCCCAAAGACCGTGTAGAGGACACTGAAGGCAGTTGCGTTCCCAGCCTGGGGGGCCTTCCATACCAAAGACACACTGTGGTAAGTGTCCCCCACCACCTTGAGATACTTCACCATCCGGGCCTCCTGGGGTTCAGCTTGCCCATCCTGGAGCTCTCCTGGGGCACCCATCTGAAAGTGCTGGAGGGCCAACTTTTCCTTCAGGCTGGGCACAGAGGTCCCAATGGCCAGGACAGCAGGTTCAGGAATATGGGGGACATGCCGGGCCACCAGCTTGTTGTTGTAAGCGGCAGCTTCCACCCCTTCCCCTGTCCTTGCCCATAGCACCCCTGGGATCCCACTGTGTTCTGTGGATGTCTGAGGTTCTGTGACAATAAGGGAAATAAGAGTCTCAGAAGCTCCCAGGAAGTTCTTGGCCTGGCAGATGTAGTCTCCAGAGTCTAGGTGAGACACGGCAGGCAAGTCCAACAGAGTCCAGCTTGTACCGTCACTGGAGACTTCCTGGTGCACTAGGGAAAGAAGAAGCACATTTGAGAAATTGAATGGGCCCATCTGCTCCAAACTTCCTCCCAGAGCCAAGTTCACAGCCCCTGGGCTACACATGTTGTACTAAATATGGTGTCATCCTGAGAAATCACTGGCAGGCATTCAACTTTCAAGTCATTCAAGGGCCAGCTCACTGGGTCACTCAAGGCCCAGTTTCTTGCCTTGTAGCTGTATAAACTTGGCTTAGATGAACCAAGAAGATTAAGATTACCTAAGCTCAAATTCAGGAACTCCAGGTTGAAGTAGAGCCTAAGAATAAACTGCCTTCTAAATCTGAGATGCTCAGATCTGAGATGCTCTGGAGTTTTTGCAGAGGTGATGTGCAGGGGTGGCAGGCAAGTATGTTTTGGGGGTGGTCAGGGAGTGAACATGAGGCAGATAGCCAGCTGGAAGTGCCCTGCCCACCATGTTCACCCTCATTGCTGCTTCAGTTGGAGCATCTTTACCTTCCTGTTTTACATTGTGGACCTTTTTGTAAATTTAATTCAAATCCACTATTCTAGAGCAATTCTTACCAATCTAGTTGAGGGAGACACGCTGGGAGTGTTGTGAGATTTTCTGATCAGATGCTAAGGAGTCATTTCTCCTTAACCTTGTCTCTGTCTGTGGATGGCTGTGGCTCCCACCATCAACCCCCATCCCTGCTACCACCACGACAGAAATGAGTCATTTCTGCTTACACAGCCTAGCCAAAATAATATACGCTGTGGCATCACCTTGACTATATTGAAATCCCAGCTCCTTCTTATATGGGCTGTGTGACGTAGGCCAAGCATTTAGCTTCTCAGAGCCTGCATGCACTTGTATGCAAAATAAGGATATCCGTTGCTCTTTAAAATTCAACAACATTATGGGCATAATTCACTTAGCACAGTGGTAAATTCACATGAGAAGCTTAATAGATAGCAACCCATATCATTATTCCTGGTTTAATATTTCAACTGGAAAACTTACTATACATATTCAATACATTAAGAGTTGTGTTCTACCAAAACTCCAGTCTTTTATTCCTCCCAATAAGAGCCCTAAGTCTCTATAACAGTAGCTGGTGGGATATATAACAGAACAGTTCAAGAGCTGTTTCACCATTAAATCCATTGTCCTCATAGTGCCTCTGGGCAGATCCTATCTAACTTCATTGGAGAGATGGAGGCCAACCTAGCTTAGGCTACTTCCCTCTGCCCTGCCCACTCCCTGTTTGGGATATTGATCCACCCACCCAGTTCAGGTGCTCAGCACAAAAGTCCCTATAGCTCACACACCTGTGCCATTGAGTGGGTGCCTGTTGGCTCTCCTCCAGCTCATCTCAGGTCCAGGGACCCCAGTGGCTCCACAACGCAGCAATACTGCACTTCCCAAAGAAGACTTGATGCTGGTCACCCCCGGACGGAGCTCTGGACCCTGGCACCTCCTCAGTTCCAGCTGGCTAAAGGCCACTCCAGCCAGATTACGTGGGCTGGCACACCTCAGTCTGGCCTCGATGAAGACCAAGTTTGGGACCCAACCATCTAGGAGATGGACAAGGTCGTAGAGTTGGCAGTCACACACCCAGGGGTTGTCCTGCAGCCCTGCAGCAGTGAGAGAGAAGGCAAGAGGTGAGCCCTAGATACTCAGGTGCCCAGGCCAGGCTCTCTTTCCCCTCAGAGAGGATAAAGCAGGTCCTCAGCTCACAGTCAGCAGAACTGACTTCCAGCTCTTAGCCTTGGTAGCTATATACCCTTATGCCTATTTTTTCATCTTAAATGATAGCATTATTTCCCTTCAAGGTTGGTGTAAACATAAATAAAGATATATTATTAAGCACTGGGTAGACCATACAGCAATTATTACTGTCATACTTAGACTAATCCTTTCAAGTCACTGGTTAGGAAGAAATTTTTCAATAATTACAATATCCCAAAATCATTCCTAAAACCGCTTCACTGACTCCTGACCTTTGACCTCAGTCTTTCCACTGTTAAGTGGCACTTTCAGCATCACCCCAGCAATGAGAGTGGCTGGTCTTAGCAATGGGTCTCCTTGAGGTAGGCTCAGAAGGAGTAAAACATGGGCTGAGAAGGCTGAAAATTAAACCCTATGAGATGTCCCCACTCTTTTTTACACAGTGTTGAACATTTTTAAAGAATTGAAAGCAGGCCATTGCACCCACTTAGTCAAAAAGGGGTACCATGTGTCTTCAATTCTAAGGCACAATTCCTTTTTATATGCTTGCATTTCTGAAATACAAGATGAAGGCATTTAATCATTTTCACCCCCTAAAGATTGACATTAAATTTGATAATGAGTTTAATAATCCATAACATATTATACAATTGTATCCATACATTTGATATATTTGGATATATCCCTTTCAAAAATGAATTTATTCAAAGAGTTGGGGAGGGTATGTTCAGACCTGATTGCACATCCATGACTCTCAGGTCCCAATGCGCACTAGCTGAGGATGTCGCTTTCTTCTCCCACCTCTGCCTTCCCCATCCCACAGTGACTGCTGCCTGTATCACTGCTTAAATGTGTTTCATAATACACCAGCAACTAAAGGTTCATCACTGTCCTGGCTCTCACAGTGAGCTGCCTGGCTTTCACCTGTTACAAAAGGATCCCAAGGGATTAATACAAAAGACAAAGTTAAACAACAGTGAAACTTTCACCTATCAGATTGGCAAAAGTTGAATATTTTGGCCATTTTAATTGCTAGTTCCATGAAGGATTATATTTGTCTCTGCAGTTCACTGCTATATCCTCAGCATCTAGAATTGGAAAGCACTCAAAAATATTTGCTAAATGACCATGTGAATGGGTGGTCTCAAGCCCTACTGGTGAGGAGTGAGAATTATACCCGCCACTTTACAAACCATCCGACTGACTCTAAAATGTTCAATGGGCACACTGCATGATCTAGAACTTCTGTGTTCTTATCCTTCAGAAACGTCTGTACATGCACATAAGAATGCATTGCCCAGGGGGCTGGGATTGTAGCTCAGCAGTAGCGTGAGGCCCTGGGTTCGATCCTCAGCACCACATACAAAGCAATAAAATAAAGACATTATGTCCATCTACAGCTAAAAAAAATTAAAAAAAAAAAAAAAAAAAAGAATGCATTGCCCAGAACATTCTCAGTGGCATAGTAGGTGTTAACAAAATATGGAAACAATCTAAAGGTCCACCAAAGGGGAGATGAAATTTGGTTATAGGAGTATGTTAAAGTTAAATAAACTATAGCAAAACTATATTACAAGCCGGGCATGGTGGCACACGCCTGTAATCCCAGCAGCTGAGGAGGCTGAGACAGGAGGATCGTGAGTTCAAAGCCAACCTCAGCAACAGCAAGGCACTAAGCAACTCAGTGAGAACCTGTTTCTAATTAAAATACAAAATAGAGCTGGGGATGTGGCTCAGTGGTTGAATGCCCCTGAGTTCAATCCCTGGTACCTAAAAAAAAAAAAAAAAAAAAAGCTATATTACAGAATATAGTGCAGTAACTTTCAAAAGTGAATTTATTCCATTTTTAATAATATAAAAATATCTTCAAGAAAGATTATTGGATGAAAAAAATTAGTATGCATTAGTATATATAATAAAAACTTTTGTAAAGCACTCACATGACATTTATCTTGGCATGTTTGTATATATATACTTGTATGCATATGCAAATGTAGTGGAAAAGGGAACTTGTAAATAAACATGATAATAGCAGCTATTTGGGATAGAGAAAGGAGATCAGAACAGGAAGCAGGAACAAATGGGTCCTTAGCCTTTTCTGTTATGTTTTCAATATTTACATATATTCACATATGAGTTAGATAATCCAAATTGATTTTCCAGTTATGCCTCGGGATCTTCTCCTCAGAATCAGACAGGTGCTTTGGACAGGAAAGGAAAGGAATAGAAGCAACGGAGGGACTAGCCGGTGTATTGTGTCAACCGATTCAACCCTAAGCTGGGAAACTAAGTCTTAGAGGGGCCACAGCTGATGTATGACCTGGGAGACCCTATATATCTAGGTTTCCTTATTTATGACACTGGAATTTGAACTGCTGTAGTCTAGCCTGGAGCTTGAGCTCCTAAGCCTGGGACTCTTCTATATCTCAATCCATCTGCACTCGAATGTGAAAGGTAGATATGATTTCTATTCCCCGACAAGAGAATCCAGATTCAGAGAAGTTTGGTATCTTGTCCGAGACCCCCTGGGCTCAGCAGGGTGGTGCCATCTCTTACCTAGGACAAGCCTGGCGTGGTGACCAGGAAGGAAGGGCCCGGTCTTCAGTTGAGCCCAGGTGAGCAGCAGCTCCTGCGGGAGCCTCATCAGCTGATTGCTAGAGAGGTCCAGAAAGGTGAGATTTCCCAGGAAGCGCGCGGCCTCCGGAGGCAAGGCGGAGAGGCGGTTGGCTTGCAGGTCCAGCAGCCGCAGCTGGGGGGCGTCCCTGAGCGCGGCCCAGGGGAAGGAGGCCAGGCGGTTCCCGGGCAGCCGCAGCTCGCGCAGGCGCCGCAGTCCCCGCAGCATGAGGACACTGAGCTCCGCGAGGGCGTTGTAGGGCAACCACAGCTGCTCCAGGCGGCCCAATGCCCTGAAGGCCTCTCCAGGAACCCTGCGTATGGCTGTCCTCTCCACGCGCAGTCTGCAAGTGTCTGGAGGAATAGACGCTGGAGGCAGGGTCATGTCGGGATCACTGCACACCACGGCCCTGGTCACAAAAGTGGTGGATATTTGAGCAAGAGTCTTTCCAGTTCAGGGATAACCCCACTCTTAATAAAGCCTCCGTATCTGCATGTTAACACGGCACCAATTTCAGGGTCCAAACCAGGTCTGGCTCTAAAGAGGGGACCCTAGAACAAGCAGCCTCACATTTTCCTTTTGGGGTGGTCTTGCTTGGATAGCAGAGCCCTTCATAAGGGTCCCAGGAGAGCCATTTGGTCTTCACTGGCCTGAAAGACCTCACACTTCACTATGTCCTCTACAGCCCACAGCACAGCATTGCTCCAAGAAAGAACAGTATTAATAAATAACTGTGATCATTGCATATTTATGTTAAATGTGCTCATCTGCTAAGTTATACCTCAATTTTTGAAACTGTTTTGGCTTTTTGGTGTGGGCCTATATATTTTTAAAATATATATATACTAACGACATCAAAAACTGGACGTGCCTCAAGTCTCTCCTGACTCAGGGGCCCATGAGACAATGAAAATTCAGTCTGGGAGCTGGGATGTGGCAGCCCCTCCATTGGATTCACGACTGGGCTCTTTGCTTGCTGGCTGTGTATCCTTAAGTACATTAAATAAGAGAGGTGTCCTGTTTTGCTTTGCTAAAAGAGGTTATTCTCTTCTAATGAATACCATCATGTATTGCCCAAATCAGGCCTTCCTAAGCATCTGCTAGCTTAACATGCACATGCTACTCAAAAATGGCAAAGCATGGCTTGTTTTCTCTTGTAAATAGTGTCGCGAAAGGTACGGATATTTCCATCCACTCGTATTCCTCAAAGAAAGACTGAAACCCCTACTAAGTGATGGGCAATTCAGAAGAGAATCAAAGTCACAGCCCCTGTCCTCTGCAGCTTATAGTCTATTTAAGGGAGAGAGAACATTGAAGGCAATGATATTTTCAGGTAATAATACAGTTTGAGGTGTTAGCAAGGAGGAAGAGCTGGATGTAGGTGGAAAGAAAGGGATGGATAGGAAAATATGTCCTCAATGGGGGAGAAAATGGTCAAAGGAGGTCTTAAAGGACCCCAATAAGAGCCCAACACAAGCCAACAGCACAACTCCTAGTAGGACAACCTGGGCACAAAGAGCACAGGACATACCTGTCCAGGTGTCTAGATGGGGCCTCCTAGAAACCCCCGTATCCACAAGGCAGGGCAGGTTGCCAGGGCAGGGCTCTCTGAGAGACCCTGGTTGAGGTGGGTCTGAGGAAGGCATGTAATATGCTAAAGGAGCCTTGGTCTAAGTGCATGATCTATGGCCCTGGCCACTGAGGACCTTGGGAACCTCTGCAGCCCTTTATGGCCTCATTCCCCTCATAAGAGATTCCACATAAATGCATGGGTGCATATCAGTCCTACTACTGTCAGGCAGGTAGAACCAACTGTAAGCGCTCTGGCTTCAGGACAGCATGGCTGCTGGCTGACATTAGGACCCCTAGAAACTGCTCTTATAATTTTAGTTTCCATTCAAAAACTAATTCTTTTGCCTGTAGTTCTCATCTTGTCCATACCCATGGCAGCATCCCTAGACAAGAAGAGTTCTGGAATTGGAATCAGAAGTCCTAGGCTCCAGGGCCAATCCCATCCCGAAAGCTCTGGAACATTGAGTCCTATGCTTCCTGTGAGTGGTGAAGTGGGCTGTTTCCCAGCATGCTCAGGTCTAAGCCAGTCTTCCTTTGGAGAAAGGAAGCTTACCCTCCATGTGAGTTACAGCATCAGACACTTAAGCAAAAAGTGGAAATTTTCCTATTCCTCAGACCATACAGGGTGTCCTTTCTTGAAGTTGCCTCTCCATTCTCTGCCACCCCTCAACCCCAGTCAACATGATGCCCATTGCCTGAATCATTGAAAGGGTAACTCCAGTAACATTGTTTCCCTGATCAGACACCATCAGTGGCTCCCTAGTGCCCATCTAAGACAAGGGAGAAAAGGAGGATGGAATTCCATAAGGTTGGAAAGTTGATCGCAAAGGCCATAAGCCAGAGGCTGAAATCCTTAAATTAGAAAATGCAGAGGTCATTAATGGATAAGCTGAGGAAATTGGAGAAAAGATGGTATAAAGACTGCTGAAGAGAGGATGAAGATGAGCTCCAGAGGAAAAGCAAGGGTCCACAAACAAGAGTAGATTGGGAAGGTGCCATGGAAGGGAGGAGAGAATGGAGTGTTCTAAGGGAACAGAAGGAGGATGGGAAAGTCAAGGACGAGGCTGAGGATGGAGGGAGCAGCTTGCAATGAAATGGGCATCAGTGGCTCCCTAGTGCCCATCTAAGACAAGGAGAAAAGGAAGATGGAATTCCATAAGGTTGATACTTACTCAGGATACATAATACTCCTGAGTGCCCATAGAAAGGGGTCAAGGCTGATGCTCTTAGGGGCTGCCAGAGGAGACCCGAAGGGGGAAGAGCATGAGGAAGCAGGTGGTCCCTTTATGGGTGGGGTGGCAAAAGGAGGCACTTGTATGTGACTGGTTATTCCAGGGAGACTAGGCACAAGAATAGAATGGGGCTTGGAAAGATGGGGCTGGGAGATACAGATAGGAATAAGGAATGGAAGGTAGCAGGAGAGGAAAAGAAAGAGGTAAGGAGGAAACTTCCTGGGCCTTTAAAGAGGGTAAAGGAGGGTTCCACCAGGAGTGTAAAGGAGGGTTCAGGAGGGAGTTTATGAAACCAGCACACTTTTGTCCCACCCCACCCCCCATTTGTAAACATACCTAATACCTGCTGGACACAGCAAACCCCCTGTTTACTGGAAGAAAACACATTGCAGACCACCCCCATAGGACTCCTGGGTTTCAGGGGCCAGGGAGATGGGGGTCACCCAGTCATGATCTGAAAACCCTGTATCCTGCATACCCATGATTATCCAATGGCCTCAGGTGGAGATGTGTGGAACAGTCAAGCAAGGGGACAGCTGCTGGTATCCAATCCCTCCCAACCCAGTCTAGCTGGTAAAGTGATAAGGGCCAGCCACCACCCCACACCCCTGGTGCCATACCTGGCCTTGCTGCCATCACCCAGGATGTGGAGGCCGCAGCTGCACTGAGAGGGACAAGAGCCCCGGGCCTGGTGGGACCCCCCAAGGGCCAGGATCCAGAGCATGCCCACTGCCACCCACATGACTCCTGACTCCTCTCTGGCCCAGCCAGGGGCCTGTCCCTGGAATGCTTCCCCTTGCTCATCCTCCCCTCCCCGGCCCCCACCAAAGTCCATCGGATAAACACAGACAGGCTGGGGATTAAGGAGGGGGCCCCAGCCACAGCACTCAGCAGCTTACTGCTTCCTGAATCACTCAGACCTGAGGGTGGGGGAGGAGGATCCTCTAGCCATAGCACCAGCCCTAGGCCCAGAGAGGTGGGGGCACAGCACGGCAAGGCAGATGAGCAGCTGCCAGAGCAAGCAGCTACTGGGCTGGTCACCTACAAAGTACCCCATGCCAGCCAGTCTGTAGGTAACACAGACCTCTCTGGGATACAAGAGCTCAGGGAAGATGGACAAAGAACTCTGTGATGAAGACATTAGAAAGCTCAGGGACAAGGCTCTCTGGGTTGAAATCCTAGTTCTTCCATTTAGAGGCCATGACTTTGGGTGAGGTATAGCATCTCTTTTGGCCTCTGTGTTCACATCTGACAAAAGTAAGTCAAGTTAATCCACCCAAATTCAACAATCCAAGTTTCCCAGGTCTTGACTTGCTGTGGGAACAGAAACTCTCTCACAAGTACTAAATACTGAGTTTTGCTGGTACCTGTTCAAGAAAGAACTGGGAAGACATATTTTAGGAAGACCTCAGATGTCTCCCATGGCCTCAGGAACTATGCCAGTCTGTTGGGCAAATACCTGCTTCCCATGAGAGCCCAATGGATGCTCAGAACATGTGGTCTCAGCTGGGCTTTCCTGGACATTACCACCAATGCCAAAGGCAAGAGGTAAGAGGCAAGATCTCTCTGCTACTCAAAGGACCATACTCTCAGGAGAGTCCCAGAGCAGTATCTCACAGAGTTTTTGGAGAATGCACCTTCTATTTTTATACTGTTTTCCCCTCCCCTAACTTCATCCTAACAAATCTACTCAAGGTGCCAGTGGGGACCAAGCCAGGGGTGATTCCAAGTAGCAGACACTTTAATGACTCATTCATTCATTCTTCATGTTTGACTCCAAGGCTTTGCTCTTTGGTCAGCATGCCCTACCTGGGTCCTCCCCAAACCAAAAGACCAGTGCCACCCATTGCCTCTTTTCTGTCCTTCCCTCTTTGTGCCTGGGATTCCATCCCTTTGTCTCTAATCCATCAGAACTCGACTCATTATTCCCAGACTCATCCTTCTTTCTTTCTTTTCTCTCTTGAAGTTGTTTGAGATCTTGCAAATATGGAAAGAAGATGGACATAAGTAGTAATTAGCAAGAAGTCTAGACAGAGCAGGGAAGAATCTGGGGGATGTAACCATGAGCTCAACCTTGAGGGGTGATGAGGCTCAGACATTAGTGGGGACTCATGAAAAGAAAGGTCTGGGAAATGGACATTCTCAGAACAAGATGAGTAGTGTGGCCAAAGGGAATCAGATGCCCTTAATGAAAAGTGCCTGAGCTACAGGAACACAGGAGATAGGGCTTTTGTTCCAGTTCCATCCTTGAATCACAGCATGACCTCAGGCTGATTATTAACTTCTGTTAGCTTCAGTTTCCTCATCTGAAATGGAAAAGATAATAGTATCTAATTCATGGAAGGTTATTTTTTAGCAATTATCAGAAGATTCTTTAGCATGGTGGCTGACCTCAATAAATATTAGCTGTATTACTATTATCTGAAAATGAGTTAGGTTGTACTAGATCAATGTTTCCTGATGTAAATTTCACCATGAGCTATTGCATAACTTGTACTAAGAACCTCATTTGTTAGAAGCCCAATCTCTCAGTGAGTCATGGGACCACTTATAAGAAGACAGCAGCCCATCATTCCAAACCAGAGTCCTGCTAGATTTTTTGTGCTTTTGTAGCTCAAAGGCTGTGTGACAATAAGTGCAACCCTGAAATCTACATCCATGATGTATTCTTCTACTAAGAAATTAGAACAAGCCATGGACAAAAGATGCTTACATTGCAAAGGAGGAATTTGATAGGACACTCTTTGTCCCACTCCAGGGCATGTAGTTAGTGAAAGATTCAGAGCCAGAACCCAGGCTCTAGTCCCAGAAGAGGTTCTTTCTATGACAGCAGGTGACTTTCAAAATTCAACCTTTCTACATGCACGTGATCTTGTGGACATACACGCATGCATGCACATGCACAAACACACAGGCACTCAGATTGTCAGCAACTATGAACACAGAAGAGCCTGGCTCCCATCCGATTCTCAGGAACAGCTGCGGCTCCAATCCCTCCTTCCAATCCCCTCCCTTGATTATGCAACTCTTTTCCAATTCAGTTCTCAGCCACACACACCATTTGGATTCCCAGACCTTAATCCTGCCCAGTGAGGCTGAAATGAATGAGACAGGGCCCCATTCTGGCTTTACAAAGGCTGCACTGTCCAACTGGTGAATGGTTTTCTTTTGCTTGGGCCAAGAGGACGAATTAGACAGGGGAGGCAGAAAGAAAGAGTTCAAGGTCTAGCATAATAACCTGCATGTGCCAGCACGGGGAACGGCTCTTTAAAAGGGTGGGGCCTGGCTTTGAGGAGCCAGAAAAAGAGCAAGGATGGCAGAGACTGCAGCCCTGCCCGCAGGCTTCGGGGAACTGGAGGTGCTGGCTGTGGGGACGGTGCTACTGGTGGAAGGTGAGCCAGACAGGACCTGGGGTGGTATAGGGGCCCAGCAGGTTCTCAGAACCCAGGTCACAGCTATGGAGCTGGCAAGGAGAGATCCCCCAACCCAGCTGAGCTATCATGTCATCCTGATTGCCTGTTCCTATGGGCCTGGACCTGGGAGGTCTTCTCATGACTTCCCTGTAGGATACAGAGCACCAGCTAGGAGCCAAGAGAAAAAAGCCAGGTAGGGATCAAGAAGAGACAGACTTTGCAGCAGTGCGTGGGGCATATAGCTACCCAGAGATGACCAAGAACCAACCTTCAGACTTTTTTCATGTCCCTCCAAGCAGGAGAAAATTTAACCCAGTCCCTGGAAATCCTGTTAAGAATCCTATGAAAGATTAGCCTTCAAGAAGACTCTGGAGACAGACAGCTCTGCCACCTGCTCTCTATGACTGATACCAAGTCACTTCGGCTCTCTGACTCTCAATGCCTTGACATTCTAAATGGGTGGTTGTGAAGGTTAAATGGGGTCACAAGTATAAAATGTTTGTCTAGATAGAAACCCGGGGAAGACACTTAGAAGTTCATTCACTTCCATCCCCTCCAGCCCACCATTCCTTCTACCATGTCTCTTCCCACAGCCCTAAGTATGTCCCCTGAAGGGGCCATCTGGGTCCTTGAGAAGCCCACCTCCACTCAGAGTCCCTAAAACATTCAGTGGGCCAGAGCTATGAGACCGTGTCTATAACTAGGCAGACGGGGAGTACAGTCCATGTTCAAAGCCCATCCAGAGAGGTAATCAGCACATTTTCACACCCAGTGAGAACTGACAGTGGAGAGGAAGTGACATAAAACTGTTCCCAGAGCCCTGAATACCATTGTCTGGTGGCTCCATTTCATTTCCCTCTTTTCTAGGAAGGCTACTTTCTAGCATCCCTTTATGACCTCAAACATGCTGGGAAATTTCACCCCTTTATGCTTTTGCATGTGCTGGTCCCTCATTCTAGAATGTTCTTCCATGCACCATCTTTTGGGTAAATGTTCCCACAGTTTTCAAGTTGGGATCTTTCCTTGTTCCTCAATTTTGATAGGGGAAAAAGGTGAGGTTTAGAAATTTCAAGGAACAGCAAGCTGTAACCAAGCTGCAATTCAAGGTCAGGTCTCTCTACCACCAAAAAACACCTCAACTTCACCTTTCTGACTAGTGTCCTGGGTGCAGCTCCCAGCTTTAAATATAAACTCCTCCTCTCCACGACTCTCCCTGATGTTGCTCCACGGACCTTGGGGAAGGCATTTTGGAATCCAAAAGACTCAAGTAGGAGTCCTAGCTCCATCATTTGCTAACTGTGTACTTAACGCATGGTAGCTAGCATCTCTGAAGCTGCTTCTTAACTGTAAATGGAGAGGAGGGAATGCAAGAGAAGACTGAATGAGATGATCCGTTAACGTGCTTATCAGGGTGCCTGGCACCTCCTAGGTGCTCCATGCTTGTCGGTGGTTGTGAATGTTATAGCATGAACCATGCTGTACTGTACCATCATCTTTGTCTGTCTTCCCATGGGGCTGTGTTGGTAGAGGGCAGGGTGTGAGACTCACGACTTTCAGTATTTGTGGGTCTGCCTGCCTCAATAGCGTTTGATGAACTGCACTGAGAGAACTGCTGAGCATGAAGGGGATGTTGCTGAAGGTCCATCCACCTCTGGACCCTGGTTCTGACCCAACGTGGGCCTCACCAGCCCAGATGCCAGCCCCTGCCCTTCCTTTCAGCTCTCTCTGGTCTCAGCCTCAATGGCCTGACCATCTTCTCTTTCTGCAAGACCCCGGAGCTGCGGACTCCCAATCATCTGCTGCTGTTGAGCTTGGCCCTGGCGGACAGTGGAATCAGCCTGAATGCCCTCGTTGCCGCTATATCCAGCCTCCTCCGGTACCAGGCCCCTCTGCAGTCCACTGGCTCTGGGGCCCTGCCTGGGGCCTGACTTTGGGGTACTGGGTAGCCAGGCCAGAACCTTTTTTCTTTCCTATAAAAAACTGACCCAAGGGCAGAGGGTGGGCAGGTTGAACAGGGCTAAATCCAAATTCTAGATTATCCCTGTAGAGCCACAGCTAATTTCTGGAACACAGGGGTTACTCAAACTCGACCAAAGGAATAACAGACTCTCAGGATTAAGAGCATGAGCCCTATAACCAGGTAGCCTAGGTTTGAATCCTGGTTCCAGTCCAGCACTGGGCTATTTCTGTAAATTGTATATTATTCTCTAATTCATATGGATGGTTAGAAGTATTGACTTTAATTATTTGCAAACAGCTTAAAACAATGCTTGCCACCTAGAAAGACCTAAATAAGTGTTGTGAAGAAAGCAAACAGGATTTTGACTAGTGTCTAATACATCCCTCTATGCAAACCTATGTCTTCCCACGTGGCTTCAGAGGATGTTTTTGTAAGATTGTTTTCTTAAGCAAAGGCAACATTCTATCAGGTTTGGGGCACTACAAAGAGAGGCTGAACCCACCTGGGTGTGAATGTTCAGGGACAACCAGTCTGTGGAATCTGAATTGGAGAAGATCTCTCCTCCCACAATGCACTGAGGCTTCTTCCTTTGCCTACCCACGGGGCAGGGGCTTGGGAGAGCCAGGGTCCACGCTCTGGCTTTGCCTTCACTGTGGACCGTGGCTCAGTACCTTTTCCCCTCTGTGCCTCAGTTTCCCCACCTATAGAAAAAGGGGCATGAGCTCTCCTATGGTGGAGGCGTCTGATCAGGCAGAAAGATCCTTGGGTCCAATCGCGGCGCAGGAAAAGTCGCAGAGAGTTTGCCTGGGGCTCCACCCCTTCCAAAGACTTAAGCTCAAAGACCCCAGTAACTTCCCAGGAAAAACAAAGATAATAAGGCCCTCCTTGGAGGAGTGGGACTAACATTCGGGAGCCTTCCAAGCTGTTTCTGGGCGGGTGTCGGCTAGGAGGGACGGAGGGGCCGAGTAAACTTGTGCTGAATGTCTCCTACAGGCGCTGGCCCTATGGCTCCGACGGCTGCCAGGCTCACGGCTTCCAGGGCTTCGTGACAGCGTTGTCCAGCATCTGCGGCAGCGCAGCCATCGCCTGGGGGCGCTACCACCACTACTGCACTCGTAGGTCCCCGGGCTCCGGATTGGAGGGACTCCCTGCAGTGCGGAAGGATAAGAGGCCCAGGAGGGGTGAACAGAACTAAATGACGCCCAGGAACTTAGTGATGTGTTTACCAGCAGAGAAAGTATGGGTGGGTGGGGGTGTACCTGTGTCTAGGGTGTAGACGAGCGTTTCAGCGAAGGAGGGAGAGTGGGAAAGCGTGCAACAGACCTGTTTCGGTTAGAAAGATTGCCTCTGCCTTTGCTGTAGCCTAAGGCAAGTCAGGGATCCTCTCTGAACCTTAGTCGTCTTCTCTACAAGATGATTTTAGTAACCAATCTCACAGTTTTATTTTGAAAATCAAATGAGATCATGGATACACAGAATGTCCTTGCGGTTGGGTGATGTTGGAGGTAGAGGGAGGTGAAGAGAGAGAGGCAATGCATGAGTGTGCATGTGTGTGCGTGTGTGTAGCTGGGCATGTGACCTAGAAACTCATTCTTCCACAGGGCCTCTGCCATGCCAAAGTCTCCTGAAGACTAGTTCCAATTCTAGATTTCCCAAGTTGCACTGCCAAATGCCATCATCATAACTAGCCATGTCAGGGTGCCACCTCTTCACCTGTTCTGATTTTACCTGATAACTTTTTTCAAACAAGCATCTCACCACCTAACTCTCTTAATTTTATTTTCTTTCTCTTTTTCTCTTTCTTTCTTTCTTTCTTTCTTTCTTTCTTTCTTTCTCTTTCTTTCTTTCTTTCTTTCTTTCTTTCTTTCTTTCTTTCTTTCTTTCTTTCTTTCTTTCTTTCTTTCCCTCCCTCCCTCCCTTCTTTCCCTCTTTCTTTCTTTCCCTCCTTCCCTCTCTCCCTCCCTCTCCCCCCCCCCTCTTACTTTCTTTTCTTTCTTTCACCAGGGATTGACCCAGGGGCACTTTAACACCAAGCTATGTTTCCAGCTCTTTTAATTTTTTTTTAATTTTGAGATGGACACTAAATTGCACAGGGTGGCCTCCAATTTGAAATCCTCCTGCCTCTAACTCCTGAGTAGCTGGGATTACAAGTGTGCACCAACAAGCCCAACTCACTCTTAAATGTTTAAGAACCCACTTAGTCTTGCTCTAAACAATATCTGTGAAATCACAGATTTAATGTTTTTATAGTTTTAATACACATTAAAATAAAAATCTTTCACCACCAGAGGTATAAAAGCATGCTTTGAGAAGCTGTGTATCAGCCAATCCTCCAGCTTGCAGCCTAAGAAACAGAGGCACAGAGAAGTTAAGTAGCTTGCCCAGTGTCACAAGGTAGAGCAGAGCTAGAATTGAGTGTGGACCACATGCATCTGTGGGAAGTTGCTCTCTTTGTTAGCCTAGCTCCAAATCCTGAGCTGTGGATCTGCCAAGCGTGGAGGCCACTGTGGGGTCCACAGCCAGTACAGCCTTGGGCTCTGGATGTGGCCCCTTTGGAATTTTCAGATCTGCCCCTTGCTGCAGACACACACCTGGCAGCAATATCATTGACCTTCATGGGTGTCTCCTATCACATGTCTCTTTCCAGACCACAACACTGCCTTTGCCCTTATGGGTTTCCGTGGCAGTAAGTTAGCCTTTCCTGCCCACATACCCATGAAGCACCTCACCCACCACTTGCACCCCAGCACTTGCCCTCAAATCCCTTGAACCATCCCCCACCCCCTCCCCACCACTCTCTCTCTCACACACACACATACTTCCTTCTCAGACAGCAACAGGCTTCTTTGCCTCATTCCTCTATCAGGACCTGGGATCAGAGCCCTTCCTGCCCTGGAGGATCCAATACAGCAGGATGAAAGGAGAGGGGGATGGAGGAGGTCTGAGCTCACCTGCTCCATGACATGGGGCCTTGGGCATCTGTCTTGTTGCCACGCGTGGGTCAAGATGGATATTGACGATTGTGCCCACACTAGGGGTGAAGGGCATCTTAGTCTGCCTGGGCTTCTGTAACCAAACTTATCAGAATGAATGGCTTTAATAACAGAGAATTATTTCTTAGAGTTCTAGAGACTTGAAGTTTGAGATAAGGATGCCATCATCTGCACCTGATGGCCAGGCTCAGGCGAGGTCCCTCTTTTGGGTTTGCAGAGTATCACTTTCTTGCTACATCCTCACAGGGAGGAGAGCAAGATCATCTCTCTCATGTCCCTTCTTATAAGGACACTAATCTTTCCACTGGGGCTCTACCACCAAGACTCATTACCTCCCAAAGGCCCTACCTTCAGTGCCATAACACTGGGGACTAGGGCTTCGACACATGAAGTGGGGTTGGGGGACACAAATATTTAGTCTATAGCCAGGGAGCATGTTCAAGCCAACTCTATCTGGAACCATATCTGTAAAAGCAATGTGTTGGCTGTGGGTGACTGTAGATCAGCTCTTCTCACTGACAAAAACCCCATCTGGATTCTAGTCTACAAAGAAGCATGACAAATAAACCCCAGACAGAAGAGAGGCTCAGGAAAGGCATTCTGAGCCAGATCCAGGGAAAGGAAGGGTGAATGAGGCTGTAGCAAAGATGGAGCCTGTGTGGAGGGAACAGCAGGATGTCTAGTCAGTGGGGCTGGACCAGAGCCAGAGATGCTGTTGGGACCTGGCCTCTGCTAATGGCCCTGAGATGGAACCCCAGTCCCCAAGTCAAAAGTTCTTAGAGGGTTTCCTGGAAGCACAGACCGACTGCTTCTGAGCAAGAGCTCAGGACGGTGGAGAATGCAGACTTCCACATCCCTCCTCCACTGTGCCCACCTGAACCACTGCCCATGTTTCATTCCTGACCTTGGCTGTGAGAAATACCTTTATTTCTTCTCTACTTCCTGCTTCTGTCTGTTTTCTGAAGAAGATGGTACAGAATGTCTACTGGGAGACCTTCACCATGCAGTGTCTCTTTTGTTCCTCATAAGGATCCTCTGAGGCAGGAATTATCATTGTGGAGGAGAAAACTGAGGTTCAGAGAAGCCCTTAACTTACCTGAGGCACCAAGCTATTTAGAATCAGAGCTGAGACTCCTTGTGACCATGAAGTCCATTCTTTTCCTCTTCACAATGCCCTCTTCCTCTTCTGTCTCATACAGGCAGCCAGCTGGCATGGAACACAGCCATTCCCCTGGTGCTCTTTGTGTGGCTTTCTTCTACCTTCTGGGCAGCACTACCCCTCCTGGGCTGGGGCCACTATGACTACGAGCCCCTGGGGACATGCTGCACCCTGGACTATTCCAGGGGGGACAGGTGAGGCAGGAGGAGCAGCTTCAAATCTTCCATGGAAATCTTGACTTGGAGTTCCTGTGACAAGGTTGTCCCAGCTGAAAATCCAAGTGGGGAAATGCCAACATTTATGAGAAAATCTTAACTCCTTAGTCATGATGCCCACTTACAGGCTGACATTGGGACTGAGGAAAGCCCATGCAGAAGACTGACCAACTGATGGGAATGTTATGCACATTAGGGCCCAGAGTTGAGCCCAAGAAGGGGCATCACACAGTGAGTCCTCAGCTTCTAAGGGTCCTAACAGTGGGGAAGCCCTGCCACCCTTTGACCATCTTTAGCACAGCCAGTTTTCCTGACTCAGGCTCCCTAGATTTCTAGAGGGATCCATGCCCTTAGTTCAGTAGATTCAAAGAATGTTGAGGTCTTTGTAATGGGAGAGACCGCTCTGCATGGAGATCAATTCTAGGAATTCCGAGTGTTCTGTGAGCCAATCCCTGTAGAGAGAGGACTGAATGCTTCTCACTATCATGGAGGCTGTGTTCTAGTACTGTCCCATCCATTGGGCTACCTTTAGGAGCTACCCTGGGAGTTAGTCACATGGCTCCATTTCCCTTCTTGTTACCACCAAAGCTGTGCTGAATTCCCTGATTTCCAAGTGATGCTTTACCCATGCAGCATCTGCACCTGATGGCAGGCTTCCTGGGTGAAACCTACCTGAGGAGCTGAGTCTCATCCCTGTAGGGCATTCCTCAGCTGGGGTCCAGTCCTTCTGACGGTCCTTCCTCCCATCCCTCCTTAGTGGACATCTCCAAAGTGTCCCTTGGATGGTCTTCCCTTCATGAAATGAAAAATGAGTGAGTCCCACCTGTTCCTGGTCATCCCTCTCTCCTCTCTCTGACCACTACCTGAGACCCCAGGCTCTTCTGTGGTCCTTTCAATGACTTCCTCAGTGACACAGTATCCAGTCTCTTTGTCATTCACAGGCTCCTTTCAAATCCCTGTACCAAGAACAACCCTTGAATGTACCTTCCTTGTGCTTCCCTGGCATCTCCCAAACTAAAGTGTTCCATTCTTGGGGAACAGTCAGGTGAGTAGGGCTGAGCACTTGAATGTGAAGGAGGCTTCTTCCTCATCTCAGCTGCCAGGCTTCTGAGGACCTTGTAGCACCCTGGCTGCTAAGGAGAGTTCAGCTGAGACCAGGAGCGATCACACTCTGAGCATTTATCTGATGGGAGCAGTTCCCCACCTCTGACTCTCTAGTAGAAGTGGCCGGCCATTCCTGAGAGCTGACTCCCACTCCTCCACCCTTATACCCATAGAAACTTCATCAGTTACCTCTTCACCATGGCCTTTTTCAATTTCTTCGTGCCTCTCTTCATCACCCTCACATCTTATCGGCTGATGGAGCAGAAATTGGCAAGGAGTGGCCATCTTCAGGTAAGGACCCAGCCCAGAAAACTCTCAGTCCTTCTCAGGGATACTCAAGGATATGCATGATGTGATAAATGTTTCCTGTGTTTGCAATGATCAGGAGAAAATTCAGCTTGTGCAGCAACAGGCTGTTAGGGCTCAAAACCACTCTCCTCTTGCTCAGATTGCCAAGGCCTGGGGAGCAAAGACTAGAATGGCTCAGATTTACTCAGACCCTTTCTGCTGAGAGCCCAGCTTTCCCTGCAGGACACCATCCATGCTGTTACATTCAATTCTTCCAGAGGATTTGAGGCTTAGCACAAAATTACAGACTCTTTAAATGCTATGTTTAAATTGCTTTGAGATGTTTAATTTAATCACAGTCACAGGCTGTTACCCACAACATAAAGTCACACCTGCAAGCACATTTGTCCAAGAAAAATGATGCTTCAATATAAGCCCTCCTGGCCATTTCTGAATGTCTGCATTAATGTTCACTTTCCGTAGTTTGTTACCTGGACAATTTAGCAAATGAGTCATAACAAGCAGCCAAGATTTTTTTTTAAGTATTAACACTATTTTATATGCATTGTCATTTCATCTTTGTGACTACTCTCTAAGAAAGGAAGGCTTTATTCTTCCTAAGTTACAGACTGGATTGAGGTTAGTGGCAAAGGGAGGTTAGCTAAGCAACTCACCCAAAGTCACATACCTAGAAAGAGCAGAGATAGATCCAGACCCAGGTCTTGGGCTCTACCACCCAAGTGCTCAATTATGGTCATAAAAAAAAAATTCATTTTTGTAAGACACTTAATCTGCCACATCATTATTTTTCCTGTGAATTGCAAAAGGATTCTAAAAATTGATTTTAGCTGGACATCCGCATTCCTCTGAGGTCACAGAAGTAGGGTGGGGGTTTCACTGGGACCAGAGTCAAAATCCCTGGCTTCCAGCTCACTGCTGGCATAGGCAGCTCCTCCCAGGCTCTCCTCCACTCTGCTCACCCCAACCTGTCTGAATATGCAAAGTCACCACATATCTTGGAGTTTTGATCAGCCAAGAGACAAGAATGTCACTGTGACTTTGTCATTTTCCCCACTGACTTTAAATCACCAGCTCTGGTAGCATCAGCAGTGGTCACCATGCATGGGCCCAGGGACCTCAGCCTGATCTGAGTGGTTTCTGGAAATGACATGGTCTCCCACGAAGGTCCCAATTTCCCCTGAAGCCTCAACTTCTCCCCAGGAGAATTCATCAGTCCTAAGCACCCCCAAGATATTGCACAGCAATGAGAAACAATTCAATAGAAAAAGAAATGTATCCTGGTCAACATATTTTCAAAACCCAACATTGAAGAAAATGTGCCGTCTTTCTACTCAAATCACCTTCTTTGTTAAAAAGACATATAAATGAGAAAATAGGCAGCGATATTTTGCATCAAATTTTTAGTATCTGAATATATGTCAGAAAGCAATAACAAGGCAAGTACATTCTGGAATTAGATCTTGATTTGTGCGCCCCCCTGTGGCCACAGGTGGTATCATAGTATAATTCCTTTGCGGTTACCAGGTGGTACTCAAACATCACCCGCTTTCCAGACTAGCTCTGCTCTCTGGTTGTATCTCATACTGTGAAAATCTTTGACAGCTGTTACCAAGTGGCTACAGCTTCTGATGGCGAGCTGGTTCTGGTCTTGAAGTTTGAAGGCAGCTCAGCCTGAAACCTTTATGCACATAGTCACCTGGATTCCTCCCACCACAGTGCTGTGAATTGAACCAAGGCATGCTAGGCAAGCAATATACTACTAAGCTACATCTCCAGCCCCAGGATTCCTCTTAAAGAGCAGAGACCTAGAAGGAAGCTTATTATCTTTCCCTGACCCCCACTGCCTGCATCCAAGTATTGCCAGGCCATTTTAAAGACAAGAAAACTGAGGTTAAGTAAGTTTAAATAATAGGCTTAGGGTCACCCGGCCTTAAATGGCAGAGAGGCCCTTCAGGTCCCAAGTTCCTCTTCAGGCTTAGCTTCTTTCTGCTTGAAGCCTGGTCCAGGCTGCTCAGAGCCCCTGAGTACAGACCTGATCTCCCTGCCTACCCAGAGTGTAGCCACCCAAAGTGAAATGATGCCTTCTGTGACAATTTCTTCCAGGTGAACACCACTCTGCCAGTCAGACTATTGCTGCTCGGCTGGGGCCCCTATGCCCTCCTGTACATATATGCAGCCATCATGGATGTGAGCTCCATCTCCCCCAAACTGCGGATGGTATGGTCATTTCCAAGACCCAAAATTAGAACCCTCTCCATTGTTTTGTGTCTCTTTGTCTCATCTCATCTCTCCTATTGGCTTTCTGGCCTCTGTATCAGTCTCTCTCTTTGCCTCTTCCTTTGAGTGTTCATAATGCACGTCTCTTGGGCCACAGCAGACTGAAATGATAGGGACAGATAGCCAGAGGGTGAAATTGACACTCGAGTGTCTGGATGGAAGTGTATTCCTATGGGATTCTATGAGCCATGCATCATCTGCCACCTAGTCAGGGAAAGCTCTGAGGCTTCAGAATCAAGCCAAGGACAAATGATTAGCAGTTGCAGGAAGAAGGGAACAAGAGCGTCAAAGTGGGACAAGGGAGAGAAGCAGAGACTCTGAAGCATCATTCCTGGAGTCCACATTTCTTTTTCTGTGACAACAGGTCCCTGCCCTCATTGCCAAAATGATGCCCACGATCAATGCCATCAACTATGCCCTGCGCGGTGAGATGTTCTCTGGGGGAATCTGGCAGTGCCTCTCACCACAGAGGAGCAAGCACGACCGAGCCCAGTGAACCTTTCTGAGGGGCTGCTTAGACCCAGGCCCATTCCTGCCACCCTGAACTGAGACCCTGCCAGAAGATTTCCCCAGAGTCCTGCCCAGCAGCTTCAGAAGCCAAGTCCCAGATGCTCATCTACCAGCCCCAGTGGCCCTGTTGAGCCTGGTCCTAGGCTAGACACAGGGATGCAGAGAGACCTCATGCTGCATGGAAAGAGGGTCATCATATCAAAGTCTCTCTTTGTCCCATGAGTTACCTGATCCCTAACATAAAGATATAAACATGACCTTGCAGGGTTGTATGAAGCTTGAACAACATAACATGTATTCACCACGCTCATAGAAAATGCTTATTAAAACAGAGATATTGGTATAAGCTTTGACCAGGCCCTCAGGGACTCATAGTCTTACTTAGAGAACTCCTGGGGTTTGCTTGTGGGAACTTGACCTAGGCTTTAAGCATTCCAACACCACTTATTAAATCATAATCTGACACCAGTAACTTACACGTCCCTGCATCTGTGTCCCAGTTGGTGAAATGAGATGACACTAATGGTGACCTGATGGCACAGAAAGGGCCAGAAAATTATCTGTATGTCAGGTGCTCCTTGGGAGTTAGCCACCAGCACACATCAGTCAAAGCCAATTCCTGGATCTATGGGGCTTGGCCTCTTGTTGCTTTAAAATGGAGATTATTGCCAATATTTTAAAATCTGAATAATTCATTTAAAATTCCAGATGCCAGAAGATGAGGCCTCACCAGTTTGCCTTCCTCCATAGTGACAGTGTGCAGAGCTCAGAGTAGTTCTGCCCTTTGCTCAGTACACATACTCTCTCTCCAGTTAGTGGCAGCTCATGTGTTCTCCATAGAACCCAGGTGCCTCTGTGTTTGTGACACTAATTCAGGGGTCCCCGTTTATCCCTGGATGTACATTTGTACCTCCCACAGAGTCAGCACTTCGGGGGAATGATATGGCAAGAGCACGGTCCTGGGTGGACGCATTGCTCTAGAGGAAGATGGAGATGATTGGCAGGGTGGTGAAGGGCCATAGGGGAAGCCTAATAAAGGAAGGGCAGCTGGGCCAGGCCCCACCCCATCAAACCGAGGGGACAGTAGATAAGTGTCAGGAATGGGGGCGAGAGTGGTCATGTGAACAGCCTTCGAGTCCCTGTGAGCCAAGATCTGCCTCTCAGTTTTGTAGATTCAGGAAATCAGAGGAAGTTTGCACAAAACAGGGGTTCATCCTTTTATTTTGCAGAAACAGGTGGGGAGAGGAGGAGCAGCAGCCTCTCCACAGCACCATCATGCCCTGTGCCAGGTGCTATGGAGATAAAATGCCCCTGGCACACTCAAGGATCCCCAAAGCATCCTTGCCTTAGGCTCTGGAGTGATGGCAGGAAAGCAAAATCCCAGTGCCTAGACCAGAGCTGAACTCACACTGGCTTAACAGAGGACCAGCAAAGTGATGGGGTTCAGGGCCTGAGATGTTGACCCGTCTCCCACAGCCTA
Organism: Geosciurus inauris; assembly: GCA_004024805.1. NCBI lineage: Eukaryota > Metazoa > Chordata > Mammalia > Rodentia > Sciuridae > Geosciurus > Geosciurus inauris. The sequence goes on along the minus strand of PVHX01000472.1, from coordinate 223,000 downwards.
TTAATCCTCAGAAGGCCTTCGCTGGGGACCTGCCATTCATCCCACCATTAGAGACACTAACCCCCTGAGGATGGATGAGGGAACAAGGCAAGAAGAGAAGAGAGATGACCCTTTCCAGAGAAGGGGTATGGGCCAAAGGAAGCTGAAGACACAAGAGTGGACAGTGTCAGCATTTTCCAAAAGCCAGGCCTGGTCCCTAAGAGAAGGAAAAAGGGCCAAACAGATCAACATCCTCACCTGTGCTCAGAGAAGAAGTGGGGAGGAAGGCAGGTTGGCCAGGCTGTAGTCAGATATACCTTCAGCTCAAGCCCTACCCCCTGGAGGCTTGCTGGAGGAGGGAGGGTGGGCTGAGGCCCCTGCACCCTGGCCTCAGTTGGAAGGAGGTAGGAAGGGCTTAAGCAGCAGCCCATGGGATGACCGAAGCCCTACTGGAGCTTTTCACTTTCAAAGCCCCGAGTCTGCCCACAACTCCAAATCTCAGTCATGAAATGGCTTTAAGGAACCTTGATACTTCTAGTGCATGTCCCAAAGCCCTTTTGGGATCTTGTGTTCTCTGTAGACGGACACTGTGTGCAGGGCCTCTCCTGTGCCCTTCTCCCTGCCAACCTCTAGCGCCCCACCCCGCCGTGCATGCAGAACTCTGCTCCCTCTGGGGCAAGTGGGATGAAGGAGGTGGCTGAGTCCCACCGGAAGTCCACCTCCCTGCTGGCCCTTGGCACAGATGCTTAGCTTGGACAGGAATCAAAACCTGGCCATTGCTGGCACTTGGCCAGGACCTGACAGATGCGAAGCCACAGCCTCCAAAGACCTAGAACCTCCCAGGGCTCACTGTATTCTGCCCAGTCACCAGGGCGATTCACAGCCCTCAGACTCTTATTTTTAAAATGAACACGAATCACTTTTACAACCAGAAAAACATAAAGATCAAAGTCATCACTCCCTCTGTGGACTGTTTCTTTCCTGGCCCCTTGCCTGCATCTGATTTAAAGAAAACCCACCACCACCTCCTCTGCTTTCTTGCCTCCCCGTCAGGCTCCTGTGGAGCAATTTAGGATCCTTTTTTGGGGACCTCTAGGTCTCTTTCCTCTACTCACTCATGTGTCCCCTTAATGCCACCTGCTAGCACAGTGCCCTGTTCCCACACACGGACACATTGGGTTTGGAGAGAGCACATCAGCAAGGTGCCCCCGACACTATTAGCCACTGGCACCACTGTGTTTGCTTCAAGTTCCCACACCCCAGGAGAACTGAGGCCACATCATGGAAAGGAGAACAAGAAAAAAGAGAGAGACCTGAGCCCCGAGAAGTCAGGAAGGATGAAAGCGACAGAGACCATGCCCGAGTCTCAACATCAGAACCTGAGGGCTCCAACCATCATCAGAGTCCTGAGGAGCCATTCCAGACTTCCCCTCCGAGGCCTCACCACACTCCAGGCCCATTGGCTCAGCCCATCCTGTTCCATTGAAAGGAAGTGGTTATACACAGGCCTCCAGAATGCTTTTGGAAAAAGCCACAGGAAAAGGTGGGTTAGCAGAACCAGGCAAGCCAGGCTCTAGTAAATGCCACCTCCAGCGATCAGTTCTCATTTGTAAGCCAGTATCCACGTGACCCCCATTATCCTTGTCTCTGTCACTTAGCTCTTGTTCATCGATCCATCCAATACCTATTAAGGGAACAGCTGCTGTGTTCCAGACACAGTGGGTGATGGGATGAGACCCTGTGAAGATCCTTGCCAGTTACCTCAGGAAAATGTCCATCACCTCTTTACCTTGCCATAGCATTTGCAAGTAAAACAAAATATGTGCTACAATGGGTAGGCAGTCAAAAGTAGGAATTATGGTGCAGTTGTGTCCAAAGAAGTGAAATCAGGCATAAAAATAAGGGCTTTCAAGATAATCCAAGGTTTCTTTCAGAATCACTGCAAGTTCTTACCTCCAAACTAAACCATTTCCCTTCTTTCCACATAGATGAAATGTATACACTGAGCTTCGCTGTTTACTTGGTTCACAACAGAATTGTCCTGACTTTCAGTGCATAGTTCCTCTCAGGCCCATTCTAGATTTTGAAATTTTTCTGGAGTTTGACAGGGCATAATGACATGCACCTGTAATACTGGAGAGTCAGGAGACTAAGGCAGAAGGATCCCAGGTTTGAGGCTAACCTTGGCAACTTAGTGAGAACCTGTCTTAAAATAAAAAAGCAAAAATGGCTGGGGTTGAAGCTCAGTCGTAAAGCACCCTTGGATTCAATCTCTAGCAAAAAAAAAAAAAAAAAAGCTTGGGTTTTTGATTGGGTGCAGTGGTGCGCTCCTGTAATTCCAGCCATTTGGGAAGTTGAGGAAATCAGCTTAGGAAGCTGAGGCTAAGGTCAGCTTGGGAAACTTAGTGCGACCCTGTCTCAAGATAAAAATTAAAAAGGGCTGGGATTATAGTTTAGTCATATAGCACCCCTGGATTCAATCCCCAGTACCTCAAATAACAACAACAATAATAATAATTCCGGGATTTGACTTGAGAACTTAAATGCCACCATTATTTCTAAGAACAACTTTTCTTAAAATTCTTTCTCCCACCAGAGAGAAAGGCCACATGCATGCCCTCTCATGGTGTGACCAGGCTTTCGCCCTGCCATCCCCTGGCTGGGTGGCTTTGGGAGCTGAAGACCCTCTTTGACCCCTCCTCTTTGTCCCCCTCAGTGGGCTCTGACAAGGGCAGAAGGTTCCAAAATGCCAAAATTGTCTTTTCTGGATAAGGCGTTTGTTACGAATAGAATGTTTATATGCCCTCAGAATTCACATATGGAAGCTCTAATCCCCAGTGTAGCTGTATGCAGGTATGAGGTCTTTAAGGAAATAAAGTTAAAGGAGGTCAGAGGGCAGAGCCCTGATCTAATACAAGAGTGTCCTTAAGAGAAGAGACACCACAGATGGGAACTCTCTTCTTCCCCCTGCCCCATGTGTGCACTAAGAAAAGACCACATAAATACACAGTGAAAAGCTGCCTTCTGCACCCCTAGGTGGGAGCCCTCCTTGACACCAACCCTGTCAGCCCCTTTACCTCACCTTTCCATCTTCTAAAACTGTGAGGAAAATACTTTTCTGTTGTTTAAGCCCCAAAGTCTATGTTATTTTGTTATAGCAATGCTAGTAAATTAACGCAACATTCTATTAAAGCTCATTGTTTAAAACAGATGACCATGGGCGGAAGGCAAGAACCTGGCCGATGCCCCTTACTCCCTGGAAGACCCATTGCCATTTGTGCAGAGCTCTGGGTTGTAAAAAACACAACTTAAAAGGCATGAAATTAGACTCCTAAGACATTCTCATGTTCTAAGTCGCTGATTCTAGAATGTATTTGAGTGTTTTAGCAAAGAACTATAAATACAGGAGACTAATATCTCCCATGACACCTCATCTTCTTGCTGGGACAATTTTCCCTAGGAGGGAGGGGCTATGCATTCAATTGGTTAGCAAAAAATAAATATCAAATACTGCCTAAACCATATCTATATTCCTTCTGGGATTTGGCTTGAGAACTTAAACATCACTAAATGCATGCACCCTCATGGTGCGACCAGGTAAGAGATTCTGCAATTTTTTTTATGTATATAAATAAGTTCAACAACAATAAAATTGGCCTAATTTATTTATAAAATGCCCAGGTTTTTCCTGACACCAGAACCTAAGTGCTTCCCAAGTTTCCGCCTGCCTCTTTCCCAGAGGGCAAAATACCACAAAATTACCAAAAAAAGGATGGGACTTTACTCAAATACAATCTTGCTCTCTTTCTCACCACAACTGCCTCACTTCCGATGTTTCCTAGGAGGAAAGCAAAGATCTGAGATCTATAAATATTCCCCTGGCCGGTCAAGGAATTGCAGTGCTTAGTTGATGCCACAAGGTGGTAGTACAGTCTCAAGGATAAATTCATCCTGGGTCGCCAGCCCCCGAAGTGTCTACGTGAGAAACCTCCAGGCTCTCAGAAAAGTCTCCGGTAGAGCTGCTGTCAGGGCCCGGGAATGGGGCTGTTGATTCCCGCGGGATCTTCCGCAAGCTTTCCTTTGTCTGCTGTTGGTGTGGAAGCCTGATGCCTAACTTTTTCTACCTCAAGCGATGAGAGGATTCTGCATCTCTCCTTGAAATAAACGAAATTGTATGCCCCACTGTCCAGAGGGGTTCCAGATGGCCCCCATAGAGTCGTCCCCTTTTCTCTGTCTATAAAACAGTCATTGAAAGTCTAGCCAATGTAAACTTCCAAAGCCTTCCCCGACAACCGGGGATTTGGTTGGGAGGTCTGGGTCCGAGTTTTTTCTTTGTTTAAATGTGACACGTTAGCGTTAGCACACTCCCTGGATTTCAGTGACCTTGGATTATTTATCAGGAAAGTGGGAATGATCATGCCCTGTGCTAAGATTCCATGTGGGATCATACTTGAAACTATGGGCTGTGGGACTGGAGGTCATTTCAGGTACTGTGCCTGGAGAAGCAGCCTGTGACTTGGGGCAGATGTACAATAAATGACACTTAGTGATGGTGAGCAGTATTTCTAAGGCAACGAGTGCTGGAAAAGCCCTGGGTGAAGGCCAAAGACACAATTCCTAAATCTTCCCTCTCCCCTTGGTTGTGAGAACTTGCTGCACCCCTCTGAAGCTGCTCCCTGATTCCAACAGCCACACACCTGTTCTTCCCTTCTGTCCATCCAGCTCTCTGACAATAGCCTCCATTGTCTCCCTGAGCAGCACCCTGGGCTCAGCTGCCCTTCTCTCTGCAGCTGTTGAGCACACACAACTCCTTTGCCCTTCTGGGTAAGAGGCAGGCGGCAGCTTGGGAAGCACTTAGGTTCTGTTGTTGGAGAAAACCTGGGCATGAATCCAAGATTTGCCACTTACTGGATATGACAAGTTTCTGATTGGCCAGTTGGTAGCCAGGCTCATGAACCTTTTCCTAGGACTCCCTGTGCACGTCAGTGTAAACTCCAGTTTTTACAAAATCCTACCTAGTTAGTTCATCAGGAACCCCTGTCCCCCACCTCACTATCTGATCAGATTCCTCATCCTCCACCATCCCCCAGGCGATGTCCCATCATCCTAGTCTGTCTTCAGCAAGAATCCTGTTAGGTCAGTGAAATCATTTGGATGTGGAATATCTCCCAAAGGCCCATGTGTTAAAGGTGCGATTCCCAGCCTGAGGCACTGTTGGGAGGTGCAACCAAGTAAGGAAGATGTAACTTAGGACCATTGCTATAAGCAAGTATCACTTGCTACAAGCAAATTTTCAAAAGTATCATTGAATAATTTTTTCCTTAGCAAATGTGTGACCATGTTTAAGCAAACTTCTTATCTCTGAGTTAGTTCCGCTCCCACAAAAAAAGGACCCCCCACCTACTGAATCTGAATTCGCATTTTAAGGATCCCCCACCCCAAGTAGTCTGTGTGGGCCTTAAAACTTGAGCAGCACAGAGATGAACAGATGACATGTGTCCAGGTCCCTCCCACAGAGATTCTGATATAGTAGGTATGAAGGACTGACTGGGTGTGGGGCTTTCTAAAACTCCTGGGGAATTCTAATATGTGGCTAGAATTGAAAACCATTCCTTTTTGGGGGTATTTTGAACACTTCCTTTCCATTAAGGTAAGTTAACTACGATTTACTCCGAATTATCTCTGAGGCTATGTGTGCGCGCGCGCGCGCGCACACACACACACACACACATGCACATACATACATACACATTCATTTCTTCTTCGTTCACCCTCATTTGCCCTCTGGCTTGGTCCCATCTTTCTCTTGTTCATTTACAAAATTCCAAAGGTCACAGACCAGCAGGAGAGCCTCAGCCCAAGGCATTCTACTTTATCATCATGACATCATTTATAAGATAATAGGTCCAGGTCTTGTAATAGAGCAACTAAAGCAGAAAGAGGATAAAAATATTGCTCAAGGTCTTACAAAATGAGAAAGCATGGCTCCTGACTCTGGCCCAGAGATTTTCAGATAACAGTGCTATACATGTCCGTGTTCATAAAAAGCAACACTTCACAAACCGAAAACTGCACAGGAGTTCTTGCTCAATGCAGACTCTAGTTGGGTGGTTCTAGGGTGGAAAGCAAGAGTCTGCAGTTCTAACAAGCTCCCTAGTGAAGCTGATGCTGCTGAAGTCATGATCTGTTTGGCCAAAACAACTGCTAGCTGTCATGCCTGCACTCCCCAGAACCTGGCTCATGTGGCAGATGACTCATACCAAGATTTCCAGCTTTAACACTGACTCAGACCAGCAGACCCCCATGTCAGGCCTCATCCCATCACTGGGTGCTGCTCTGGAAACACCTCCCTACAGGTGTCCAACAACATTCAACAACAGTTCAACAAATACTTATTGAGCCTAGCTCTAAATCAGAGCCACAGTTTAAACCAGACAGCCAAGGGCCTTATGGCTTACATACTGACAATAAACAAGTAAATGCATAAGAAAGGTCATTACAAATTGAGATAAGCACTGCAGAGGACAAAGAGTAACTGGGAGAGGGGTCAGGAAAAATCTCTTGGAGAAGGTGATGTTTGAGCTGTGACTTAAAGGAGGAGATAAAGTAATCAGGTAAAGGGGTGAGGGTGACAGTGTTCCAGCCAGCAGGAACAGCAAGGGGAAAAAGCCCTCACTGCTCAGGGAACATAAAGAGGCCTGAGGCTGGAGAAGAGAGAGTAAAGGAAGCAACAGGAGACTCAGGTGCCATGTCTATCCACTGGGGCCAGAGCAGAGACAAGGAGAACAGAGAAGGGAAGTTGGGTTCATTTTAAGAGCAAGCAAAATCTTTGAAAAGTTTCAAATCAGGAAAGTGCCCAGAACTGGTTTCCATTTTTAACTATCAATGGGCTGCTGTGTGGAGGGACATCAAAGGGCTCAGCAGCGGTAATCAGGTACAATGGGGGCTGTTACCATAATTCAGGCCAGACACACAGCTGCCTTGGACGAGTTGGCAGTGATGGTAATGGTGAGATGCCAACAGATTTATTATATGAATTTTAGAAACATATTACATGACTAGTTAGTGGTTTAAATAATTTTATCAGTTTGGATGCTTTTGATTTTAGGTAACAGAAAACCAGTTTTAACTATCATTTTAAATAAGGGCAATTAACACACTCACTCAAATGAGAAGTGCAGTGGAATCCAGGCTTCAGGTGATGTTTGATCAGGACTCTAGGCTTCTTTTTCTGATTCTTAGTTCTGACCCTTCTTTCTTCCACTTTCTATGTGCCTGTTTATCCTAATGGCTGACTTTGTTAGTGACTACCAGATAACTTCACGAGCAAGGTACAGACGTGACTGAGTTGATTTCTTTCACATGGAGGAGGAAAAAGCAACATTCCCAATAGTCATAAAACAAAAATTTTCAACTTACAACTAGAGAATTGATATGTTATCCTCTATCTATGTACAATGAATCAAATTGCACTGTTAACATGTAAGCCTAAATAAAACAAATAAAAAATTGAAAATAAACAAAAACAAAAATTTTGAGATTGGATTATCTCTAAACAAATCCTTGATGCCAGGAAAGTGGATCTGATTGTTGTCTTCATACCCCCATTAATCCCCAGCTGCCAATAATACAATTTCTACTTAAATGTTAGTTACTGGAATAATCACACAGAGACAAAGATGAAAACTTTCTATCTCATCAATTTCAGTCAATTACATTTATTGAAAGAGTATTGTGGATGACAAAGCTTTTAAATCATGTTCAGATTCTTGTTTTCAATGCCCCTGGGTATAGTCACTATAAATGCAAATGTCAGAAAGCGTTCAGGAGCAGTTTGGACCAAGTAACCTGAAGGCTTTAATTTGCCTAGACCAATGAAGGTAGAGACATGGTCAGTCCTACCCACCAAATGGCATAGGTGCTAAGTAGTGGGAGAGGGCAGCATGGATGTTGAGAAGAATAATACAATTTCTACATGTAAACTTCATGAGGTTTGAAGGCATTGAAGACCATAAGGATGACATCTAGGCTTTTGGAATTACCATATACTAAGATGAGAAAAACAAACCAGTCTTGGGCAGAAGTCATTATAGATGCCTCTTAGACTATTCAGGTTTCTGAATCCAGTGCATATTTGGAAATATTAGCAGATGAAGGGAGTTACCCTTGGTGGAGATGTCCACATCAAATGGTATCCTTTAAGTATGAAACAGAGTGACAAACTTCCTGTCACTCCAGCACAGTCTTTCTTGGACAGTTTATGAATCAGAATGAAGATAACACTTTGGCAAGAGAGTTAGGGCTGTGGTTATCTAAACCAAATAAGACCATGAACATCGGCAGTTGACAAGGATGTTAGTGACCATGTGAACTGAGGAAAATTACAATGAAAAAAATCTTCATATCATTTGTTGTAGTCATCCCCAGAAAACCCAAAGGAGGCAATAAGAAAGGGGACTCAGGGTCCCATTTTTCAGATGAAAAAACTGAGACATGCAGGTTAAGTGGTGCCTCAGTTCACACCAGAACCTGAGTGTGAAACCCACCCTTTTTATTTTCCGTATGGTTCCCAAGCCTCTATGGTCAGATAAGTCTATTCTCAGAAACAACATATCTACAAAGTGAAGATATGTATGATTCAAGTCAGCAAAAGTTTTTTCAGGTGCTGTGGGAGGCGGCTGAGCAGGGAGGTGGCAGATGAGGTGGAAAGAACCCTGGACTCCCAGTTACAAGTCACCTACTGTGGAGCCCCAGCTTTGCTACTCCCTTTCTGTGCAACCTCAGCAAAATTTCCTGAGCTGCATTTTTATTTGTCTAATTATGAATTGGATTAGATCAGTTGTTTTTAAACTTAAAAAAAAAAAGCTGTAATCTCAGCACTTTGGGAGGCTGAGACAGGAGAATCGCGAGTTCAAAGTCAGCCTCAGCAATGGCGAGGTGCTAAGCAACTCAGTGAGACCCTGTCTCTACATAAAACACAAAATAGGGCTGGAGATGTGCCTCAGTGGTCGAGTGCCCCTGAGTTCAATCTCCAGTACCGGAAAAAAAAAAAAAAAAAGCCTGAAGCATTTTCTTTGAGAAAAACCACACCAAAAGTATAAATAAATTTGAGAGGTCCCAGCATAACTTTCCCTATCAAATGTTTAAGGTGGTACATGATGATAAGCCTCTGTCCCCAGAATTCTCATCCCAGTAGGTCTCAGGGCCCCTGCTTTGCCTTATAAATCCATGGGTCACTTCTCTTTCTAGGTCAATCTCAGTGTTGCATCCTTTCCCTCAGGTCTAATGCTCCAACTACCTTGGAAAAGTCACCTCCTAGCTCCTCTCTCCACAGCTGGCCAGTGTCACAAGTGAGCAGGTGTTTTCTGTTTGTAGCTCTATTGAAGCATGAGCCCCAGGGATGGAAAACCTTGGTTGTTCAGTCTGCCTGAGTTTTAGAAAAGGCCTCTGTAGAAGCTCTCACTCATTAGGAAGCTACAGAAACCATTGTTCATCATCAGTTGCTATTGGCAGGTGTATTTTCTAAACCCTTGCTCAAGTTAAACAGGTAGTGAGTAAAGGATTTCCTGAAGTTAGGAAAAGTAAGAAAACTAAACATTCATAATTCTGAAGCAGCAGTGACTGACATTTTGTTATGGGTTTTACATGTGTCAACACATCTAATTCTCTGAGAAATACTAGGATCACAATATTATGATCTTAAATTTTATTATCTGCATTGCATATATGAAAAAGCTGAGGCTCTGAATGGTTCTGAAAACTGCCTTCAGGGCACCCTATTATAAGTGTCACAGCAGGATAGAAATGCCCAGAACAATCTACATAGAAATGCAAGAATTGCTTTTCTGGGATTCTCCACCACACACAAACTTCTCAATTATTACCTTCTTCAGACATTCAAATATTCATTCTTCCAACAACATCCTGCTACTTTTAAAGCACAGTTCTTTGTACTAGAAGGGGAGGATAAGGAATAAATAAGACACAGTCCCTCCCCTAGAGGAGCTCACAGCCTAGCAGGGGAATAATGTAGGTCATGCATTGCTACTTGTTACTAGTGCTATAGTGGAAATTGGTTCAAACTACTATGCAGTGTCAGCAGAGATGATGGAGTAGGGACCCCTGAAAATCTTCTGTTCCACAAAATCAATGATAATATTAACAAAAGTCAACAAAATCAATGTTTTCACAGCCAAAATTCTGCAACTACCTGGGAAATGTTTATGCAAGAAAACTGCTGTCAGGCATGGTTATGCATGCATCTCAGTGACGTGGGGGCTCAAGCAGGAGGATCTAGTTCTAGGCTAGTCTGAGCAACTTAGGCTCTGTGTCAAAAATAAAAATAAAAGGGCTGAGAATACAGTTCAGTAATATAGTGCTTACCTAGCATGAATGAAGTTCTGGGTTAAATGCCCAGTACCAAAAAGAAAGAAAGAAAGAGAGAGAGAGAGAGAGAGAGAGAGAGAGAGAGAGAGAGAGAGAGAGAGAAAGAAAGAAAGAAAGAAAGAAAGGAAGGAAGGAAGGAAGGAAGGAAGGAAGGAAGGAAGGAAGGAAGGAAGGAAGGAAGGAAAGAAAATTGCTGATCTCATTTTAAGCCCCAAATTGTGACATATGCAAAGAAGAAAGAAACACAAAAATATGTCTCATATATAAGAAAAACATAGTAGAAACTGTGCTCTAAGAAGCTCCAGACAACTCCAACAATTCCACCTATTTGGGTGGCTGAGGCAGAAGAATCACAAGTTCAAGGACAGCCTCAGCAACTTAGTGATACTCAGTGATAGCTTGTCTCAGAAGAGAAACACCTGTAGCCGGCGCGGTAGTGCAAGCCTGTAATCCCAGCACTTAGAGAGGCTGAGACGAGAGAATCAAGAATTCAAAGCCAGCCTCAGCAATGGCGAGGCACTAAGCAACTCAGTGAAACTCTGTCTCTACATAAAACACAAAATAGGGCTGGGGATGTGGCTCAGTTGTCAAGTACCTCTGAGTTTCATCTCCAGTACCAAAAGAAAAGAAAAGAAAAGAAAAACACCTGTCAATGTAGCCCAATGGTAAAGTGCCCCCTGGTTAATTCAATCCACAGTCCAAAATAATAATAATAATAATAATAATAATAATAATAATAAGAAGAAGAAGAAGAAGAAGAAGAAGAAAGAAGAAGAAGAAAAAAGAAGAAGGAAAGAATAAACAATAATAATAGCCTCAGACATTGGTTTGCTAAACATAGACTTTAAATCCATTATTTAATAATACTCAAAGAACTAAAGGAAATCATCCAAACAACTAAAGAAAACTAGAGGACTAATGACTCATCAAGTATAGAATATCAATAAAGAAAAATTTGGCATGATTAAAGATAAAACAACAACAAAAAAAAAAGATTGTCAAACAAGATATCCTTGTCCAGCAAAATTATCTTTTAAAACCAAAAGAGAAATTAAGACCTCCCAAAATTAGAAATAAATAAACAATAACAGCAAAACAGACAAATAACAACAAAAAAAGAGAAGTCATTGCCAGTTCCCTACAAGAAATATTAAAGGAGTTCTCCAAGGCAGAAATGAAGAGTCATCTTTGTATTAACTAGATTAACTAGAATCCTCAGGAACAAAGAGCACAGGTATCTAACTTGGGCTGCAAACTACCACACCCTAGATGCTTAAGCAACAGAAAGTTATTTTCTCATAGTTCTGGAATGTAGACATTTGAGGGTGCTAACGTAGTTAGCTTCTGGTGAAGATCCTCTTTTTGGCTTACAAATGGTTGCCTTCTTGCTATGTTCCTACATAACAGAAACAGAGAATGATTCATATCTCCCTCTCCCCCCCTTCCTCCCTCTCCCTTCCTCCTTCCCTCCTTTTCTCTTCTTATAAGGCCACCAATTCTATCAGACTAAGACTTCACAGTTATGGCATCATTTAACCTTAATTATCTGATAGCATTCATAGTATTCTCCAAATATAATCATATTGGGGGTTAGAGTTATTTTTAAAATATATTTTTTAGTTACAGGTGGACACAATACCTTTATTTTATTGATTTATTTTTATGTGATGCTGAAGATTAAACCCGGTGCCTCACAAGTGCTAGGCAAGTGCTCTACCACTGAGCCACTTTGGGAAAGAGGGGAGATACATAATTCAGTTCATAGCAACAAACAAACCACCTTTTACTCTAGTGGATTTAAAAGGCAACTACTAAAACAATGATAAGCCTATGTCAATGAGTATCCAAAGTATGTAATTTGTACAAAAATAATACCACAAAAGTGTGGCCAGGGCAGGGGGAAAATGGAACTCTATAAAGACAAAAATTTTGTCAAGTTTTAAAATTAAGTTGGTATTATCTGAAGTACTTGTTATATATTGGATGTCAATTGTAATGGCTAGGGCAACCACTAAGAAAGCATACAGTAAAAGAAATGATAAGGAAGTTAAAATGGCACACCAGAAAATATATATTTTGTATAAAATAAAAGCAGTAATAGAGGAATAGAGAAACAAAAAAGACACAGCACATATAGAAAACAAATAGCAAAATAGAAGGTATGAATCCTATGTTATCAGTAATTACATTAAATGTAATGAATTAAACACTAGATATAAGGCAGAGATTACTAGAATGGACTTAAAATATGATACAAATATGTGATATCTATAAGAGACATATTGTAGGTTGAGGGTTGAAGTTAAAAAGATGGGAAAAGATATACCATGAGAACAGTAACCCAAAAAGAGTTGGAATGGCTATACTAATATCAGATAAAATAGACTTTGTGGCAAAGAAAAAAAACAGTAAAAAGAATTGGGCATAACTTTCCTATGTTCATATATGAATACATGATCAGTGTAACTCCACATCATGCACAACTATAAGAATGGTAAGACATACTCCATGTATGTAAAATATGTCAAAATACACTCTACTGTTATGTATATCTAAAAAGAACAAATGATTAAGAAAAGCTTTACCAGACACAGAGAAAATCATGTAATGACAAAATCATCAATGCATCAATAAATATACCCATTATAAACATACATACACCTAACAGCAAACACTGGCAGAATTGAAAGAGAAACAGACAATTTAACAATGTATACAACAACTAGAGAAGATCCACAAGGAAATCAGTGATTTTAACAACACCATAAACCAACTAAACCTAATAGACAATAGACATCCACTGAACACTTTGTCTAAGAATGGTGAGATGCATATTCTTCTCTGGTGCACATGGACCATTCCCTGGGATAAACCTAATGTGAGGCCATAAAACAAAGTTTAATAGCTTTAAAATATCTGAAATTACACAAAGTGTGTTTTCTGCGCACAGTGGAATGAAATTTAGAATTAATAGCCCAAAGAAATTTAGGAAACTCACATATACGTGGAAAACAAGAAACATGGTAAGCAATGTGTGTCGAGAACTTAGACCTACAGACATCTATATGAAAAAAACAAGAAAGATCTCAAATTAATAACCCAGCCTTCTACCTTAAGAAACCAGAAAAAAGAAGCAGCAAATTAACCCAAAGCAAGAAAAAGAAAAGGAATGAATAAAGATGACAGAGGAAATAAATCAAATTGAGAACTAAAAGTAATAGAGAAAATCAATGAAACCCAAGTTTAGTTCTTTGATAGTATCAACAAAATTGACAAAACTTACCCTAGATTGACCAAGAAAAAAAGAGAGGAGATTTACATTACTAAAGTTGAGCACGAGGAGCTGGGAATGTAGCTCAGCGGTAGAGCGCTTGCCTCGCATGCGTGAGGCCCTGGGTTCGATCCTCAGCACCACATACAAAGCAGTAAAACAAAGACATTGTGTCCATCTACAACTAAAACAAATAAATAAATAAATAAATAAAGTTGAGCACGAAAGGTAGGGAACATTACCATTGTCCAATGAGGAGAAGAGGGAGTTCTAGGGCCTGAGTGTCAGGGTGTAGGAGACATTATCCTGTGACTTGTAGCATAATTTACCAAGCACTATGCTTCAGCGTGATTGTGCCATAGAAGCAATGCTGATAAGGAATTCATGGCCTAATGCCAGGGTCCATTAGGTTGCTCATTGATCTGAATAAGAGACAGAGGACAGAAACATCAGACAAGCAGTGGTAGAAGTATCCAAGGGGCACCTTGGATGAAGGACAGTTTTGGAAATGAGAGTTATGGGCAAAGTGGTATCCTAACTCTAACTCCTGGTCCAAGAACAGGGCATGTTCATCTTTAGAGTAGGAGGTAGCCTCTCTTTTGGCTCTCTGCAGCTTGATATTGCTGAGGTTGAAGAAAACCACACCTTTATAACTGGATTTATTTTGAGGTAATTTTTTCCTTTGCTGTGAAGAAGCTTTTTAACTTGATGCCATCCCATTTATTGATTTTTGATTTTACTTCTTGCACCTTAGGAGTTTCAAGGAAGTCAGTTTTTAAGCTGATCCATTGGAGTATTGGGCTTACATTTTCTTCTAGCAGGTTCAGGGTTTCTGCTTTTATTCCTAGGTCTTTGATGAGAAAGGCACTAATGGACAGTCACTGGGAATTGAACTCAGGGGCACTCTGTCACTAAGTTACATCCTCAGCCCTTTTTATTTTTTATTTTGAGATGGTCTTAAATTGCTGAGGTTGGCCTCAAACTTATAATCCTTCTGCCTGGACCTCTCAAATTTCTGGGATTACAGGTATGTGCTACTACATCCAGCCATTGGGGTATAGTAATAAATGAAAAAGAGGTAGGGGTATGAGAGGAGGCTAGACAGAAGAAGAGACCAGACCATATAATCCCTTATATGCCAGGTGAAGGATTTGGTGCCTTGTACACTGAAGGAGTATAAACAAAGGCTAATATAATTCACTATCTGCTTTAGCATTCTGGCACAAAGAACAGTCTTTAGTAGAAAGAGTGGATGCAGAGAGACCAGTTAAAAACTATTGACCGACAGCCTGGAGATAGATGGTGATAACTTGGACTGTGATAGTGTCAGTGGAAAAGGACAAAAGAATATTGGAAGGTGACTAGGTTTACAGAGTAGATCATAAATTAAGCCTGGTTTTGCTGTGTTTGATGTGCCATTGTGACAGCAAGTGGGGAAGTAGAGAAAGCAATTGAATATACAAATTTGGAGCTCAGTGAAGCCTAGATGGATACAGATATTTAAGTCTTTGCTATAGAGATGATAATCAAAGCTGTGGTTCTGTATGAGACTTTTTTAAAAAAAACCTTTTTTAGTTGTTGAGGACCTTTATTTTTATTTATATGCAGTGCTGAGGATGGAACCCAGTGCCTCACACAGGCTCAGCAAGTGCTCTACCACTGAGTCACAACCCCAGCCCCTGTATGAGACTTTTTAGAGTGATTATCAAGCAAAAAGGAGACTGGACTGAACCTTGAGAAACTCCAATATATTTAGCAGCCCGGTAGGGAGGAAGAATCTGCAGAGGAGACAGAATGAGGATCCAGATAGTGAGAGGAAAACCTGGAGTGGGGGTGCTCAAAAGTATGGGAAGAGGGGATTTCGAGAAGGAAAGAATGGTCAAATAAAGGCAAGGACTAAAAACTGTCCAATGCATTTGGTGATGTGCTGACCATTGTTGATCTGAGCAAGAGCTATTTTGGTGAGAAGAAGGGAAAAGACTGGAAAAAAGGTCATAATTTTGAGAATTTTAGCAGAGAGAGAAGAAAGAAATAAGGTAATATGAGGGAGAGTGGGAGTTTTTGTGTCCTTTTGTTTAGTAAGGTAAGAATTGAACATTTAAATGCTAATGCAAAAAATTGACCAAGAAAGAACAATTAAATATATGAAAAAGATAAGCAGTAATTAGTTGTGCAGAGCTCTGAGAAAGAGATAGGACCCCATGCAGGAGAAGAACAGGTGGAAGGGGGCTGTTTGGGATGAGTTTATGGAATTGGTGGCAGAAATTGGTAGAAATTTCCATGTGATGACTTCAATTTTCTTAGAAAAGGAAGAAATGTGCAGTTAACAAGGGAGGATATATGATGATAAGAAAGTTGAGAAGAATTTAAATAATAGTTGAATTCCACTGCAGAGAATTACAGGTGGCGTATGAGAATATGAAAAGGTGTTCAACATTATTGGGCATTAAGGAAATACAAATCAAAACCACAACAAGAGAATTTCTTCCAGGAAAACGGAATAAGTGTACTTTTCTCTATTCCTCTAACTGAGTAAATCTAAAAACTCTAGACATTTTATGTATAAAACATAGGAAGACTGAAAGATGAGAGAAGGAAACTGCCTGGAGACCTCAGGATGGAGGAATGACATAGGATTCCTCAGGATTTCCTTTTGCCTGATATGTCCCAGATTTGAAATCAAATAATCCAGTAGCCAAGTCAAGACACTTAATGTAAAACAAAAAAGAAAATGTATCCTAGTAAAATCCTCATATTTTTAGTCAAATGAATAGAAAAAAGAACAGTTAGCAAAGCAGAAAGCATTTGGAGAACAACTCCTCCACCCCAGCCAAACATCATGGAAAAGACTGATCCCATCCCCATCCATAGCAGCATCAGTGAGTGCATAAGGAGCCTAGACTTCTAGTCTTGCAAAGTGGTAGCAAGACACCCAAGACCCAGCTGAGATGGCAGGAAGCTGAGATGCTCCTCCTCAACAGCCAGTAAGAAGCCCATCTCAGACTGTCATCAAATGGAGAGTTTGGGCTTCTACCTCTTCCTGGCAGTGAAAGCAGTCATTCAGTTGTTAGCTGAATGGTTTCCTCCTAAGCTCAGGAGAGATACAGGATGTTGACACTCACCAGTCTTACTGGATGTTCTAAAAGTTCTAGCTAGTACAATTAAGGTAATAAAAGGAAACAAAATTCATTTAGATGGGAAAAGAAGGAATACACTCCTTCTGTTTGCAGATGGCATGGTTGCCTACATTGGAAATCCCAAGTAATCTACAAATAAACTTCTATAAATAATAAGAGAGTTCAGTATCAACACACAATACATACAAGAAGCAATTGCACCTCTATATATTAGTAACTGGCATGTGGAAGTGAAGTTGAAATAAAATACCATTTATAATTTCTCAAAGAAAATGAAATACTTAGGTGTAAATTTAAAGACAAGACACATGCTGCACAGTATGCAATGCTGATGGGAAAAATCTAAAGAAATAGGAGATACATTGTGTTCATGGATCAGAAGACCTAACACAGTAAAGATGTCAGTTTCCCTCAAATTGATATACAAGTGTAACACAATGCCTATTAAAATCCTAGCGATTTTAGATTATTCTAAAATGTATATAAAAAGGCAAAGGAGCTAGGATATCTTAAGTTTTGAAAAAAGAAAAATGAAGTAGAAGGATTTATTCCACTGAATTTGTGGACATATGTTCAGAACAAACTCAGTAGAAGAAGGTTAACCTTTATAACAAATGGTATATGAATCCTCATAGGCAAAATAAACAAACAAACAGACATTAAAAGTGAACCTTCACCTAAGTCTCACATGTTAGAGAAAAATGAACTCAAAATGGATCATGGATAGAAATATTAAATGTAAAACTATAAAATATTTTGAAAAAAACAACTTAGGGGTAGATCTAGAGGACACAAAGCCAGACAAATTATTTTCAGAGTTGATAGAAAAATCTAAGAAATTGGACTTTATCAGGTTAAAATCTGTTGTTCTATAAAAGGTCTTGTTAAGACATGAAATGACAAGATCCAAAATGGAAGCAAACAAACAAAACCACATGCAACTAGAAAGTGGGCAAATGAGAGGACACTGAGTAGAATACACAGATGGCAAATAAGCACATGAAAAGATGTTTGACTTCATTAGCCATTAAAAAAATGCTAATTTAAACCCTAATGAGAGAGTCCCACACAGCTACTAAAATGACTAAAATTAAAAATAGAGATAACACTAAATGCTGGTGAAGATGCAAATAAACTTTATCACTCACACATCACTGGTGGGAATGTAAACTGTATATACCTGTAAACAGTATATGTAAATAGTACTGCCACTCTGAAAAACAACTTGGAAGTTCCTTTATAAAATGAATGTATGCCAGTCATGGTGGCAAATGCTTGTTGTCTCAGCTACTCAGGAGGCTGAGTTGAGAAGTTTGTGAGCCTGGGCAACATAGTGAGAACCCCATCTCATTAAAAAAAATACTAAATGTGCAACCAGTAGAAATCGCATCCTAGGCATTTAACTCAGAGAACCATTCATATGTGCACACACACACATTCACACATACAACCTATTTACAAATATTCACAGGTGCCTTATCTTAAAATAGCCCCAAAGTGGAATCACTACAACTACCTTTCAATGGGAGAATGGTAGTAGAAAACTGCGGCACCTGCATACAAAGAATATTATTCAGTAATAAAAAAAATAAAAGGATAAGCTATTGATACAATCTGCATAAATCTTCAAAGAATTCTTCTGAGTACAAAAACCCTGTCACAAAGATTTGCATAATATGTGACTCCACTTACATAACATTTTTCAAATGACAAAATTTTAGAGGTTCAGGACAGATTAGTAGTTGTCCTGAGTGAGGGATGAGGACTGGGAGCAGGAGGCAGCAGAGTGTGATGTAAAAGGACAAGAAGGAAGGATCCTGGTGATGCCTGTGAGGTTGGAACTGTTCAGGATCTTGATGGTACTGGGGGATTCCCAGGCTTCCACAGTGATAAATTGTATAGAACTTACACACACACATGAGGACAAGTAAAATTGAAATCTGAATTATATTATTGTTAATATACTTGTGATATCCTGCTATCATCTGCAAAATATTAGCATTGGAGGATCCTGGTCAAAGTACAGGAAAGACTTCTGTGTGATTTCTTAGAACTGTATGTGAATCTATAATTTTATGTATCTATCTACTGTTTACTTATATAAATTGGTAACATTATAGAATACATGTTGCTCTATCTGTCCATCTGAGAATGGAATGGGAGGAGTTGGGGCAGCAGTGAATACCCAATGAGATTAGCAATCTCGGTCCTGTTGTTTAACTTCCTCTAGCAGCACATGGTGCTCAGAAGAGGCCCTGAGAGGGGCCATCTACACTGGGGATTTCATTGATGACCCTGAGAAAAAGAAAGGTAAGGAGGTTTAGGGCCATTAAAGTGATGGTGCAGAGAATTTAACATGAATAAGGAGGATAATGAAGAAAAGAGGGTGATGCTTTAGGTGAAAACAAAGGAGCCAACAGACTAGCAATTCCACTGAGGTTGAAGAACACGGTATGGTTTGTGAGAACACAGGCTGGATGGAGAGGAACAGTCTGAGATAAGGGTGTTTTAATTAGAGACTATGCAGATGGACCAGCTTGGAGTGGAAAGAAGGTCAAGGATGACTGTGAGAATCATGGATGAGGTGGAGTAGACAAGAAGTTCATTGGTAACAGGAGATCAAAAAAAAGCCAATGAGGATCCTAGATATTGGATGCCAAAATCGTCAGAGTTATGGCTAGCTGATAGGATAAAAAGCAGGACTGTAGACCAGGAATCTAATGCATCAGTCTGTGAGTGGTATGACAGCTTTGTAATGTGTCAACTTAGCTATGTGGAAGTATGTTTGCAGCACCCCTTCCCTGTTCGTCTTCAGCTAGGATGGGCCACCAGAGACAATTTGCAAGGCATTTGGAGAGCAGAAACAAAATAATAGCCATAGTTCTCTGACACTTGGAAGGTCTGTGCAGGGCACTAGGTAGTTGGAACACTTGGTACACTTGGTAATTTATCTGCTGGGTCACCTTGTTGGCATGGTATACCAATCAGGCCTGCACATGCACCACATCCTCCCTTAAATCTGACTTCAGCTTATGCTCTTCCACACCCTCCTACTCATCTGTCAGGTATATATTTACCCATGAAGAAGTGCACCAGTGTTTCTTACAGGACACCATGTATTTGAAGTTGTAGGCCGTGGTATGGTATCAGGTTCCAGGCCCTCTGTGTATGTTCCAACTCACCCACAGCATGTCCAGCATGTCCTTGTTCTCCCCTGATGCATATCCACCCTCTGTTTTCCCTTCCCTGCTTGCCCTGAGGAATATAAACTTCAGTATCAGAGATGAAGATGCTAGCCTCTAGAAAGTAGGTAACCACTTTTTAAAAAGTGTGTGCTAGCCTATGCAAAGTCAAATACTTGTAATAAAATCACGATTACATATAATATCCTAGTGATCTGTTGCTCTCATCGAATCCTGACTGTTTGAGTGGGAATTTTGACAAGAACATTTTTAACAGTTTCTAGGAAGAGGAAAAAATAAAGGGAACCTCACTTTACATCAAAAGAGAGTGTTGAGACCTTTCCAAAATAACCAGTTATGACTCTCTCCATGAAATTGCCATCCAGTGCCCATCCCTCATGTCTATCCTCATAGTAATAAGATGGCATTTAGTGCGTACCTTTCTGAAGTCCAGATACCTCTGTCTAAGTGGTTCTTTAATCTGGCTGTGTAGTGATCCCATCACAAATTGCTCAAATGGATCTGGCATGCACCTGGTACTGTGTAATTTTCTACAGAATACATATTATAGGTGGGTGGCACAATTAATCAAATGAATGAGGAAAGCTAAATTCCAAGCATTCTGTCCCACATCCAGCTATCTCAGTTAAGAGGAAAATACATTTGCTATATAAGAACCCTGGGATTTAAACCTTTAATCTGGGGTTTAGAGGGAATAAAGAAGGGGAGATTGTGATGTCTGCTTTATCTGAACCTTTTTACAAGGTAAATATTTATTAACCACTTATTTTTTGAGCCCTTCATATTAAAGTTTTTAGTAAAAAGCAGAATCTATGATGTCAAGATGACAATATTTGCCTTCCTTGGAGTTCATTTGTGCCATTTATGTTGTGAAATAATCATCCTCAATACTTTGATATAAAAATTATATTCCTGTCCCTTTCCTTCATTGTATGATGCTCTGGAAATGTTTCAAATACTTCCAAAGACAACTCCCTTGGGAGTAGTCTCAACATTCTCCATCATTCTGGACATTAACCCAGCAAGCAGCAATTTGATAATTATGCAATTGTGATCAGACCAAATCCGGTAGAGGCAATTATCTACCCTGCTCTCCTCAGAGCCAAAGAAACAAACTGTATTTTCCACATCTCTTTTTTTTTTTTTTTTTCCTTACTCATTGCCGAGAGATCCATCCTTGGTTCCAGCCCTGCCCCCATGAAAAGGCTGCCTATTCAATTAGAGAGACAGAGTTGGCTTGTGCAAACCAAGTATAAAAGACACAAGAGTGATTTATACTGGTTAATAAGCTGGGGGGGAAACATGTAGAGGCCAATTGTTTGCTGAGAACAAGAAGAGTTTCTTTCTGGGGAGTGTATAATGTTGTAGCAGACATTATCATTTGTTTTCCCAGCCAACATCCATCCTCCTTTATTGCTTAGAAAACACCATTTGCTACAGATATCAGGCAGGTGGCCATGGGATTTAGGAGAGAATGATTTGCTATCATCCCTGGAGGATGACAGTTCACAATTTCTCTATACGTTTGTGATAGCCAACCTACAAGATCCTTCCAGTGTTCTTACCTCCTGGTACTCATGCCCTTGTGTAGTCTTTCCCTACACTGAACAGAGGGTGATCTGTGACTAATAGGATACTCTGGAAGTGGCAGAATTTGATTTTGGAAGCTGGGCCATCAAAGACATTGCATATCTATCTCTCTGTCTTCTCTCTCTCTCTCATTTGTTTGTTACTAGAGATTGAACCCAAGGGCACTTGACCACTGAACTACATCCCCAGGCATTTTTATTTTTTTAATTTTTAGTGTTTTTTTTTTATTTTTTAAAACAAAAGAATGCATTTCAAGTCATAGTGCACATATGGAGCACAATTTTCCATTTCTCTGGTTGTAAACAAGATAGATTCACACCATTCATGTCTTCATACATGTACCTAGGGTGGTGATATCCATATCATTCCACCATCTTTGCTACCCCTATGCCCCCTCCCTTCCCCTTATTTTTTATTTTGAGACAGGATCTCACTAAGTTGTTTAGGGCCTCATTAAATTGCTGAGGCTGGTTTCAAACTTGTGATCTTCCTGCCTCAGCTTCTTGCGTCACTGGGATTACAGGCATGTGCCCTCACACCCAGCTACCTATTTGATCTCTTGAGTTACTCATCCTGGAGGAGGCCTTTTGCCATGTCATGAAAACACTCAAGAAGCCCTTTGGTAGAGTCCTAGTGACTAAGACCTGAGGCTTCCAGACAACCTCTAGCATGACTTTACCAACTGTGTGGATGAGACAACTTTGCTTAGATGCCCACAGGTCCAGCTGGTGTCTTGTCTGTAAGTTCATAAGAAACTTCAAGTCAGAGCAAATCAACTATGTCTTTCTCAAATTCTTGGCCCCCCAATACTATAAGAGATAATATGTATTCATCATTATTTTAAGTCACTAAATTTCAGGGTAATTTGCTATGTAGAAGTGGATAAGCAATACATCAATCATGTTGATTCGCATTTCCCTTTGATAGTATATATGTAGTCAGAAACGCAGACAAAAAATACAGGCATAAAAGATACCCCTTGACATTGCTCATGTCTTATTCTAATAGACTTGACTAATAGGGTGTATTAGTAATCCATATCTCCAGAAAAATTTAGAAAGCCCTGATTTGTAGGGCTCACCTAGTTTTATGGTAAAAATATTCCCACCATGGATAATCTCCTGCTACAAATATGGTGTCACTGAACACAGAAATGCAAACAATTGGCTCTTGCAAGCCCATGTGAGCCAGCTCCTATGAATTACTGGATTGATCTAAGAAGAGATGGATGAGGTCAAGTAGTCATGCTGCCCTCTGCTCATGTGACCAACAGCATCTTAAGAAGTAGCATAATCTTTTGACAATAGCTTTGGCACCAAACAACCTAGGGTCTACTTTTGTCTCTGCTGTCTTTTGGCTGAATGGCCTCAATATGTGCTACTTATTGCTGACAAGAGTCAGATTCTTCATCTTTAAAATAAATATGGCAATATCCACTCATCAGAGTTTTAAGAATATTGAATGAAAGTAACAATAACAAAAGCAAGTTATGAAGTGCTTACTGTATATCAAGTCAGAGTCTGAGCTTATTGGATGTTATTACTTAAATTTAATATACAGGTAAAGTAGTTAGGGGCTCAATTAATACTAGCTATTAGCATTTTTATTTTATTACATTCCTGAATAGGGAGCTAGCCATTAGGATGAATGTTGCATCAGAAATGGTTGGGACTGACCTGTTTCCAAATGTCTAAACTGATTCAGCATCTTCCTGAACTGGGCAAATGACTCCAGTGAGGAGCTTAGCTGTAGAAACTGACCAGAATCTGGGCCCAGGCTGCCCACAAGACCTGTGAGTCACCCTGTGACCTAAGGAAGTGAATTCGAGGAAGAGTAGTCAAGGAATCCCTCAAAGTATCCTTCAGCACCATGGCCAGAAATTGTGCTCCAGAATTAGAATGAAGGAACACACACAGTGAGTAGGTGCTGTCCCTGTCCTCAGTGCTGAATGATTCCAGTGGTCCCCTTCAAGGGAGTCTAACTTACGCCCACCAGCAGTAAATAGACTCACCTTCCTCCCAGGGACCACATGGAGTAGAACCTAGCAGAATGGGAATCTCTAGGAGCAAGAATTATTTGAAAAAAAATACATTAAATAAAACCTGAATCAGCTGAGAACTTTTAGCCTGATGCAAGTCGCTTTTTTGTCCATATGCCTTTGTAACAAGGAGGAAGGAAGAATAAACATTGATAGAATCTATGCTCTATGTTCATCTCTGAGCTAGTTGTTTTATAAATATTTTGTTCAGTCCTCACAACCCTATATGGCATTATCCCTAGTGATGAAGGACCTGAGATAGAGAATTTAAGTAACTGACTGAAGGTCACTCAGCTAATCAGCAGTGGGAAAAGAATCTAATGCTACGTATCTGCATCCAAAGCTACACATACTTATACTTTGGATGCTGATTATTTCCAAAAAGCACCAACAAAAAAGAACCTAAACTTATCTAATAACTAAGAAACATTTGAGGTAGGTAATAAACATGGCTAATAATTTATTATTGAGGATGCTTCTCTTAAACACTAAGGATACCGCTTCTCCTGTACCTCCTTCTCAGCCTCCAGGGGAGCTCCTCTTGGTACTGGAAGGAGACTACAAGTAACTATATTTCTACTCAGTGGGAAAAGTGAGATTGTCCCACAAGACAAGGACTTGGGCTGGCAATGTCCTTGGGCCAAGGAGTACCAAAGCTTGGCAGCAACAGGGAGATGTCCTGGGGTGTGGTTAGGTCCACAGTGAACAGAATGGTCCTGACAAGGAGCCATCTTGATGCCATGTCTCATGCAGTCAGGTCAACAATAACTATTACTTTGGGATAAACTTTTATGCTAAAATAATAGCATAGTGGTTAATGTCAACTTAGACTTTGCACTCTCATTGTTTTTTTTTAGCTGTGTAATTGGGAGCATTTGATTAATTTCATATGCTTCAGCTTTCCCATCTTTAAAACATGAAATAATAGTGTTGATTGTATGCAATTATGTATATCATGTGCTTGGCATAAGGGAAGTATTCAATAAAATTTAGCTGCATTTATAATTATTATCATTACTGAGCAATGATGTAGGTCACTGAAGGAAAAGGTACAGATTTCTAGCAATAAAAGGGAGAAGGATTTGGGAATATAGCTCAGTAGTAGAACATTTGGCTTAGTATGTGCAAGGCCCAAGGTTTGATTCCTGGAACTGACCATCCCACAGAGGGAGACACTCCTTAGCATGTTTGCAGTTTCCTCAAGGGGAACTGGAAAGACAGGATGGACTTGGCTTTACTGTTCCAGGCCCTCCCTGCTGAGTCTCAGTGACATTCCTCTGTGAAAGCAGCCCTACTCATCTCCAGAACCATTTATAACCAGGACAGGAGGACATCGTGGCCTTAATCCATCAGCTGTGCCACAATTAAGTCACTTTTCAAATGCTACTGAATCTTGGACTTTCCCTTCTCTGCCCTCCCTGTTGTTTCTGTCCACCTGACCTGGTTTCTGACTGGCTTCCTCTGTTGTACCATTGTCTAGGGATGAAGTCCCACCTGGGTCTTGTGGCCTGTTGCCCCAGAGCTGTGGGGAAGCTGCTTCTGTGCTCTAAGACAACATCTGAGCTCAGTCCTTTGTGAGTGTGTTGACTGTTGGGAGAATGATGCCACAATCTGTCTAATGTGACAGTTGTCGCTGTGACTCCCTCACCCAAATAAGCACTTGTCTCATCCCTGTGGATGACCAGCTGCTTTTTAAAGAGACACTCCAGACCTGTAATGACCTAATCTGGCTTTCCAATCAACCCCACAATTTAATATTGCTGGGGTCCCTGTGGATCATACAGATGAATTTACCAAGGACATTCTATACACAAGAGAAGCTTACCTTAAGAAAACCATGCTGCTCTTCAGCTCCTGGGTCCCACCTCACCACAGATTGCTGCCAGCTTTCTGGTTTCCCCAAGTGGAACACAGAAAAATAGTCTCTCCCCTCCTCCTGCTTGCTATACCCTGGTAAACCCATGTGCTTTTTTAAAATTTTCAGTATTTCTGATTGTTACAGGAATATAGGACTAGAAACCACATGAGAAATTGAGTTTGACTACAGAATATTATTAAGTAAATCATTATTGGCTTTAGATTTAGGATCTGTATTATTGTTCATCAGACACCTGTTAAAAATGGCAAGACAGATTTTATTCAAGACTGTTATCAGATGGAAGTGCTATGGTCTGAGTGTTTATGTCCCCTCAAATTTTATATGTTGCAACCTAACTCTTAATGCAATGTTATTAAGAGGTGAGGCCTGTTGGAAGTGATTAGATCATAAAGCAGAACTCTTGCGACTGGGATTAGATTATTAGAGAAACCCTTCACCTCTTCCACCAGGTAAGGACACAACTTGAGGGACCATCCATGAACCAAAAAATTGGCCCTCACCAGACACCAAATCTACTGGAAACTTGATCTTGGACTTCCCAGACTACTGTACTATAATAATAAATTTCTGTTTATAAACCACCCAGTTGACAGCATTTGTTATACCATCACAAAGGCACAAAGATAGGGAGAGAGATTGAAATAAAATACAAAGAGGGGCAAGTTGTGATTTATAGTCAATGGGCAGGGTAAGGCAGAGGACAGATCATTACTAAAAGAAACTGGTTAGGTTGAGATGGGTGTGGGGGGGATCTCGATTAGATATCAAGAGTAGGGAGGTTTCTTGATAAACTTCTTCAGCAATAGTTCTTGCTAAAACCAGGATCAGCAAGCCAAGTGTGAGGCCTAGTTGAGAGGAGGGTTCAGAGGAGTCTGACTAAAGTTTGGTCAAGGATAGACTCATTGTCAGTGTCTGTTATGATTCTCCAGAGAAACAGAAGCAACAGGACGTTGTGTGGGGCGAGGGGCAGGTCGGGAGAGGAAACTGACAGACTGATATTTATTTTTAGAAATCGACTCATGTAACTTTGGAAGTTGGCAAGTCTGAAATCCGTAAGTTCAGTCAGTTACTTGAAAATTCAGACAAGAATTTAAGTTTTAGTGTTGAGTCCAAAAACTGAAGGGCAAGCCAGCAGACTGGAAACCCAGATGGAATTTCTATGTTATAGTCTTGAGGTAGAACGCCTCCTTTATCCTTAAGGTCTAAAACTGATTGGACAAGAACCACCTACATCATGGAGGGTAATCTGCTTTACTTAAAGCCTGCTGATTTAAATGTTAATCACATTGACAAAATGTCTTCCTGGCAACATGACCAAACAACTGGCCAGCACAGCCTAACCATGTTGACACATAAAATGAACCATTAAAGGGTCTGAGGAAATTATGTGGAAACCTCGCTGGGTATGTTCAGTACACCTTCACTTCTGAGAAGCACCCACCAGTCTCAGAGAAACTGGAATTTGGTACAAATTCCATAAATACTGACATAAGCATTGCAGTGCTTTTTGTTGGTTGGTTGGTTGGCTTTTTGGTACTGGAGATTGAGTCCAGGGACGTTCTATCACTCAGCTACATCCCCAGCCCTTTTTATGTTTCTTTTTTAATTCTGAGACAGGGTGCTGAAGAAGTTTATCAAATAATTTCCTGAGGGTGACCTTGAACTTGTGATCCTCCTGCCTCAGTCTCTCGAGTTGCTGGGATTACAGGCATGCATCACTATTCCTAGCCATGCAATGCTAATTTGGAGTTAAGAAGAAGGGAAGGATAAAACCCTCTGAGACCTAACACTCAAGGATGGCTCTAGTGAGAAGACTCACATCCCATTGTGCTTCTGTCACCTGACACTCAGGAATGAGCTTTGAACTTGACAGGGAGAAAAGCACAGATAGAAATGATCACTGCCCTGGCCCATCCAAATAGGATGTTGTTTTTTTTTTTTTTTAATATATATATATTTTTAGTTGTAGATGGACACAGTGTCTTTATTTTATTGTTTTGTATGTGGTGCTGAGGATCGAACCCAGGGCCTCAAGCATGCGAGGCAAGCGCTCCACCGCTGAGCTACAATTCCAGCCCCCCAAATAGGATGTTTTAAGAGAACAGCTTGTGCCCTGATGAATTTCAGTAAGAACAGTCCATGTAGTAAGAACTAAGCTGCCACTAACATGCTCAGAAACAAGTTCAAACTGCTGGCTGTTGCTCTTGCTTTACCAAGCACTTCAGTTCCAATAGGGCAGGCTTTGATTGTGTTTCACAGAGAAACCTCTTCTGCCAAAGAGTGCGGGTGGTCTACAAAGGAGCAGGGGAGTGAATACACTTTCTCTGTCTTCTTTGATGCATATTCTTGGTGCAATTCTAAAGCAAAGTTGTTTGTTGTTAGAATGACAGCTCTTTCCGCTATTACTTAAAACATCCTGTTCTCTCAGGACTCAGACATTGAAGGCTGGGCTGAGAGACGCCTGGTCTCTGATGACCAAGTTGCCAGTTGGATCAACTCAGCCTTCAGGAATTTCTTCCTGCTTATTCATTCACTAGTGTATTTTTAAAACATATTTTGAGTGCCTTTTATGCACCAGACACAGCTGCAGTGCTCGGGGACAGCTATGACAGTGCAGTTTCTGCCATCCTGGTGTGCCCGTCCTTGCAAAGGAGAGCCGTGCCCCCCATCACTCCAGTGGCCAGATGTGTCCAAAGAGGCTGGAGATAGACTCTCCTCTCCCAAATGTTTAAGTATTTCAAAACATCTGTTAAATATCATCTCAGATACAGATTCAAAATACAAGAAACTACAGAAAAGTTTTTAAAAAATGACCACTTCTTTATCTATGTCCAGAGATTAGAGCTGCTAATATACTGGTATATTTACTTCCAGCTTCTTATTCCTCGATATATGAAATTGGAAACATACCACACATTATTTTATCTGGAAGAATTGGCCATTATCTCCCTTTTCTTCAGAAGGACTTGGGGGAACAAAGGCTTTTGACTGAGAATGAAATGAAGAGCTTTCTAGAAGACTTATTTCTTTCTGTCCCTCTGAGGGTAACTAAGGAAGCCTCCCTGAAGCATAACGTGTGGCTCTTTTATTTTTCAGGCCAGCCCCAAGGAGCAGCAGGAAATAAACTGAAGATGACAGGGCATAGCGATGCAGAATACTGGCTCCCAGGAAAAGAGGAGGCACGCTACTAATTATGAGGCTATAGAAGAAGGAGTTTCTTACTTCCTGTGGATTTGGGCACTGTCCCTGACAATTGGTGTTTGTCCTTGGGACATGTGGGTGTTGATGTCTGATTTAACAGGTGCATAATTGAAGGGAGGAGAAGATCTTGGGTGGGGATATTGCAAATAAAACCTGACCCAGTGGCAGTATCCATCTGGGTGCCAGTGTCCCTCTCAGCTCAGGTTTTCATCACTGGGAGCTTCACCACCATCCTACTGAAGTCTGAGGGGCTGCTTGAGGACATTGAAAAATGTACTGGAGTCATACAAAGGGATAGAGTCGGGAGTGAGATCCTGCTCCTCAGGTGGGGACTGTGTTGCCTAAAAGAAGGGTGGAAGTGTAAGGAAGAGACATCACCACAGGAAGGCAGGTGTAATCAGGAGACAGAACCTGGGTAGAGCCATTGTGTGTGCCCTCAGGTACCCTCTCCATGAGGGCCTCATCCTTCCCATGCAATCCCTTTGGATTATTGGGAGAAGTGCTAAGTATTATGCTGTATGAAGCAAACATTCTTCCTCAGTTGCCCTTATCAGAACCCCTGATTTACATCAGAGCAGCAGGCCCAGATCAGATGAGGCAGATAGATGCCACAGTAAAGAATGTCATCTCTTCAGAAAAAAGTAGTTAACTCTATACTTGATACTACAGACCTTGCTCTTGTGGTTAAAAAGAATGTTAGGCGCACACCTGTAATCCCAGCTACTTGAGAGGCTGAGGCAGGAGGTTTCAAGTTTGAGGGCAGCCAGAGCACTTATGAGTTCCTGTCTCAAAAGATAGATGATTAATATATAGATAGATAGAAAGATAGATAGATAGATAGATAGATAGATAGATAGATAGATAGATAGACAGATAGACAAGCTGAGGATGTAGCTCAGTCCTTTCTTTCTTTCTTTGGTACCAGGGATTTAACTCAGGGTACTCAACCATTGAACCACATGCCCAGCTCCATTTTGTATTTTATTTAGAGACAGGATTTCACTGAGTTGCTTTACGCCTCCCGTTGCTGAGGCTGGCTTTGAACTTGTGATTCTCCTGTCTCAGCCTCCCAAAGTGCTGGGATTACAGGAGTGCGCTACTGTGCCTGGCTTAGCTCAGTCTCTTGATTCAAATCCCAGCACACACACACACACACACACACACACACACACACACACACACAGAGAGAGAGAGAGAGAGAGAGGAGGGGAGGAGGGAAGGGACGGAGGGAGAGAGGAATATTAGGACTCTAGGAAAGAAAGACAAAGCTATACAAGAAAGGAAATGGAGTCAAAACACACTTCCTAGCATTATGTATGAACATTGCTTATGAAGAACTTTGTTTATGTAGACACAACAAAATAGCTTCTCTTTATTGATTTAACCAAAGAGTAATAGTGCTATATTGGGAAAAATGAAGGGAGGGGACGGTGATGTAAATATTCAATCATAAGCCAAAGGAGGTGTCTTGGTCCATTTTTTGTTGCTACAAAAAGTACATTGAAAGTGCATATAAAGGTATTTAATATGAAGAATTTAATCTGCTTATAATTTTGTGCAAAGTTAGAAAAATTATGATTGTAACAATTTTTTCTATTTGCCTCAACAAATGTTTTCAGTGAACAGTGTGCACAGCTTCTGAAAATTTGTGGTTTTTTTTGTTATGTTTGATAACATGTATTAAAATGCAATTTTTGAGAAAAAAGAAAAAAACAGGAAAGGAGTTTATTTTGGCTCATGGTTGTTGAGATTGGGACATCCAAGTTCAGGCAGCTGCATCTGGCAAGGGCAGACGCTTCAACTCACAGAGGGCAGAGGAAGAGCAAGTGGGCAAATGCAAAGAGGCAAAACACAAGGGATGCCCTTGTTTTTTAGCAACCTATTCTCACAATAATTAATTCAGTTCCCCAAGTGAGAGATTTCCTCCAGTCTGCTCATGAGGATGGTACCCCATGACTTCAAAAATGGGTGAAATATAACACATTCTGACTGATGAAAACCAGCAGAAAAGCCTGGGGCTCACACTGGTGAGCAGGTTGCAAAGAAAAGCTACATTGGCAATTAAGTTTCCCAGCATGAATTTTGGTGCAGATAAACCACATCCACACCATGGCAGGAGGTAAAGAGATAAAGTTTAAAATTAATACAATTATTACAAATGGTCACCTGGAAGAGATGGGGTGTGATCAGAGGTGGTACATGGTATAGCTTTCTCATCATCATTATGTATTCTCTTAGTACTTTTAATCATGTTTGTATATAATTTTCACTAAAATTTTTTAGACAGTGAGGAAAATTGCCCCAATCATTTGCCAGATGGAAGTGTGCCTTCCTGTAAGGCTGTTATATGAAGAACGTGTCCTGGGAATTGCAGAGAGATTGGAGGAGAGGGGCCTCCTGCACTTCCCACCATCCCTGTGCTGGAGGATGAGCAGCAGCCATGGCCCAGGTAACTTGGCAGAAACTAGTTGTCTAGTAGGTCATGTCCAGGGAAGAGCTTCTAGTGCTGAGGACATTTCCTGGGTGAGATATGTCAGAAACTGTTCTCCACTTCCATAAGTGAGAGGAAGATGGCTGTGACTGGGGAAAGTAAAGTAGACATGCGTGGCCACACAGTTCTGCATACAGCTTTTTTCACCTAACATTGTCTTATAGACATTTTAATGCAATATATATCTCCTGGAAATTTGATCTTAATGATGTCTGGTCTATCCTACGCTAATGGCAAATCCAGTCTGCTGCCTAAGAGTGCAGACATATCAACCCCATTTACTGAGCTAGAATCTTGACCCTGCGTCTTTCCGGCTATGAGACCTTGAGGACACACAGTTTCACATAGGAATAAAAGCTGAAAATGAGGTAATACAAATACCTATTTAACAGACAGTTGTGAGATTTAAATAAATGAATGCATGCAAAGTCCTTAAAACAGGACCCGCCACTTAGTAAGCTGCTTAGTAAGCATACAATAAATTCTAGCTGTTAATATGTTTTTAATTTAGCCTCTTTATTTTAAATACAGGTTTTTTTCCTAAAGCTTACTTTAATGAACATCCTTGAACAACTTTTTACAAAACTTAATTGTACATATAATGGGTGTAGATCAGCGGTACAGCACAGTGTGTTCAGCATGCGTAAGGACCCAGGTTTAATCCCTCGCATGCGTGTGTGCATACACACACACAAAACCACCAAAAACAAAGCAATACAAAACTTTCTTTTCACAAGTAATTCATATTAGTTAAAGAAAAAATAGACAAAGCATATGAGACAAAAAAGAACATAAAAGCTAGTTGTAATATTGCCCCCCAAAGAGAAACATGATACATTTGGTATATGTATTTCAAATATTCTTCCCTTATATGTATATACACAAAATATACAATATAAATGTATTTATATATATATATATTATATGTATGCACACACAACTCTGCAAAAATAAATTTTGTGATAATGCTTTATAATTTTATTTTTCTTCTTACCAGTTAGGAATAAGCCATGAATACTTGTTAGGAAAAAATCATTAATAAATGTTAGTGGCTGCCTAGTACTCCTTTTCATGTTGTACCACTATTTTTAGTACCCAGTGTCAATTCCAAATAGCATTTTACAATTCCAAAGGGGGGGGTGGTAAGAAGTTTGCATAATCTACTCAGGTACAAAAGAATACAACTTTCACATTTCTTTGTAATGATCATTAGTCTCTATTGTGTACAGTAAAGAGAAAAAAAGATCTGCCAGTTAAAAGATTACCTATCACTTCTGGCTCATGTCTCTTACATGAGATAAATATTCTATCAATATTCAGTCTCTTAATTTAGAAATCTGTAACTGGGCTGATGGGAGCAGAATGCATGCCGGCAGCCTGGGGACGCAGACCTCTGGCAGGCTCCTGCTCTGTTCCCTGATGTATCTGGTCATAGGGTAGAGCAGGTACCTGAGATTTCATGGGAACGCTCCTGCAAGCCCTCCAAGCAGGTCTAGATACCTTCCGCATCAGCCTCCTGTCCAGGCTGTCTGTGACAGGCTCTTCAGACTTCAGCAAGCATGGCAATCAGTTGGAAGGCTTGTCAGAACAGATTGCGGGGACCGCACCCAGAGATTCTAATTCATAGGTCTGGGGTGGAGCTGAGACAAGTTCACAGGTGAAGCAGGTCCAAAGGCTAAACTCTTTGAGTACCCTAATCTACATCTCCATCATCACTCTGCCTTGGAGTCACTTTGCTCTCACCAGAAGGAACCATGGTGGACTCACTGGTTCTTAGTTGAACTGTTTACCGCACTCACACATCACTGGGTGCTTAAGAAACTTCTACAGTCCTTGTGTTCCACAGAGTAAGAGGAAGGGAGTGATGCTTTCTCTAGCCTTCCCTCCGTGTCCATGAGGACATCCCATGATGCTTTCTCCCCTCCAAGCTGATGTGGGAGCTTTCTGCAAAAGGACTCCTTCCAAAGTACCATATGGAAAGAGAAACAAGCCAACCTCATTTGTTTCAGGCTTTGAGGGATAATTTTCCTCTTCACATTAAAACCCAGAGGTAGAGAGGGATAAACACAAGGACACCAGCAACTCACATCCTTTCTCTCTCTCACCTCTTAGAATCAGACTCTTTATTTCACCTCTTGTTACCTATCCATTGCTCATGCTTCCTTCTCCCTGTGGATGGACATTTGGTCTTATCCCCTGGGGCCATGATGGCAAGTTGGCTTCTGGGGGACATAATTTAGAGAATATTAAAAATACAGAGTTTAATATTTTGAAAATTGTCCCCATTACATGTATTATCTTCATTCTTCATTATATTTGTCTATTTGTCTATCCTTCTTTGTTTGGCTTTATTTATTATTTTTACTCTTTATTTTTACTCTTATTTTCAGTTTCAATAATTTTTACTTTTATTATATAGGAGAGAGAAAAATCATTTTTGTTTGTCCTAGTTTTTCTGTGGGGACTCTGTGACAAAAGACAGATTAACAAGCAGAAGTTAATAGATATACATACACACATACATATATACACACAGTATACATATATATGTATAAAATATGTATACATATTTTAAAATATATATATTTTAACACCCCTTCCATCTTGCTGCTTCTATAACAGAATTTCTGAGGCTAGAAGTTTGTTTCTTTATGTTGTTTGACTGTGTTCTATTAGTTCAATATGTAGCATTCTCACTGCCTTTAATAATATATTTTAAAATATATATGTAAGTATGCATATATATGTATAAAAGATACAAAATTGGAAGAACCTTACAAGTGGGGATTTTTACCTGTAATCCCAGCAACTTGGGAGTCTGAGGCAGGAAGATTGCAAGTTTGAGGCCAGCCTTAACTTAATGAGACTCTGGCTCAAAATAAAAATTAGAAAGGGCTCTGGATAGAGTTTAGTGGTGAAGTGCCCCTGGGTTAAAAAAAATGGAGATTCCTTTTATAAATATAAATTTCCCTTACAAATAGGTAACTTTTATTCAGTTTCAGAGCTTCTCCTTTGAAGTTTCTCAAAATAATTAAGTCAAAATAATCCGTATGCTAAAGAGGCATAATTGGAGTGGTATATTCTGGTCTCCTACAAGTATGTTCTTCATTTTTAGCTTTTTTTTCTTTTTCTTTTTCCTAACATCTTGAATGCAGCATTTTCTTGGTTTTTAGCATTTGGACTTTAAAAATATATTTCATGGTCATATAGAAAATTGTGAGAGTATACACATGAGATCATGCCACATTGCTGTTTTTATTGTAAATGTTCTTCTGCACCCTCTCCACTTTTGCATCCTCTTATGCCAGTAACTCCCCTTCCATCTTGCTGCTTCTATAACAGAATTTCTGAGGCTAGAAGTTTGTTTCTTTATGTTGTTTGACTGTGTTCCATTAGTTCAATATGTAGCATTCTCATTGCCTTTAATGTCTGAAGACACTGAAGTCCTGTTATGGTTTGTCCCATGAATAAAACGAATTTGGACATAATGAAAATTTAAATCTATGAGATTGGTTCTTTAATTTTTCCCTTCTTCTCAGATCTCTTCTTCCTTTTCCACTGGGTCTTGCTCCAGTTCTTATCTTCCTTAGGGAAAGGGAGATGTTGAGAGCAGATGATATTGGGCAGTGAAATGAAGAGGACATGGTCACTAACTCCTGAGATTTTCATGGCCATTCTCTTCAGGTCAGTTTGATTCCAATGAGCCAAGAGATTTCTGTGATTTCTTCTCCATAATCTAGCCACAGAACTCAGAACGTCTCCCACACGTCCTACATGGGCAAAGGAAAGGGTTCCCCTCCAGAGGGATGGACTGGCTGAGAAATAAAAGCTAAAAAAATAGTACCACAA
Source organism: Geosciurus inauris (assembly GCA_004024805.1). Lineage (NCBI taxonomy): Eukaryota > Metazoa > Chordata > Mammalia > Rodentia > Sciuridae > Geosciurus > Geosciurus inauris. Next base: position 187,976 of record PVHX01000472.1, on the reverse strand, counting down.
AATAACCACGGGACACAAATATAGTTTTAGAGAGGAGCAAAGACCAGTCAAGCTGTACAGATGGGCACCGCTTCTAACAAAGATGGAGCCCAGGCTTGCTTTATTTATAGCGGTACAGATCAAAGGGGATTGGTAGATACAAGGTTTCAGGGTAGGAGGAGACTTGTCTCGATGCTTCCTCAGGAAAAAAAGGATAGTGGTGGGGTAGTCAAGCTGTTTGGCTTAAGGGGTCACACCCATCTCCCATGTTGTGCGGGAACTTTTGGCAGAGCTGGGTGGGAGTTCACATGTATTGGGCCATCTCACCAGCAAGAATGCCTCTGTGAGTTCCCAGATACCAGATCTTCCTACTCAATGGCTTCAATTCCAGTCTGGTCCACACACATTTCACGGGTAGCTTCATGCACCTGCAGGTATTTAAGTTGGGCAGCCACCTACTAGCAGGTGTTTGAGAAAGCTGTTAAAGATGATAAGGAATATTTTATTCAAAAGGAGCTATTGCAATGGGGATTTTGCAGTAGGAGAGAGACATTGAACTCAACTCTAAATATAAGGACAAGTGGGGATTTAGAGCCAAGGAGCAGGGTGAGGTCAGTAGATGGAAAACTCCTCAGAAGAAACATGAAGACTAGGGGGATTTTTGCTAGATCAACTCAACAGGATTATTTTTCTCTTCTTAAATCATTTTACTGAGGTATGATTGAGATGAGAAAAACTGTACATATTTAATTTATACCATCCAGTGAATTTGGAGATGAGTATACACCTGTGAAACCATTATTACCATCAAAGCTATAGACATTTCCATTACCTCTCAAAGTTTCCTCCTGCTCCTTTTATTATTATTCATGTAGGTTAAGAACACTTACTGCAAGAACCACCCTCTTAAAAGATTTTGAGTTTGTAATACAGTGTTGTTAGCTATAGATACTGTGCTATATAGTGGCTATCCAGAATTTACTTATTTTTTCATAACTGAAAATTTTTACCCTTTGACCATCACTTTTTCCTTTCCCCTCCTCCCAGTCCTGAGCAATCATAATTCTACTGTCAGTTTTTACCAGTTTGACTTTTTATTTTAAAGATTTAGATTCCACATATAAGTGAGATAATATAATATTTGCCTTTCTGGGTCTGGCTTATTTCATTTAGCGTAATGCCATTCAGATTCATCCATGTTGTTGCAAATGTCACAAAAAATCTAAAAGTTGCCTGTGATGCAAGCCTATGATCCCACCAGCTCGAGAGGCTGAGGCAGGAGGATTGAGAGTTCAAAGCCAGCCCTCTAGCAAGGTGCTGAACAACTCAGTGAGACCCTGTTTCTAAATAAAATATAAAAAAATAGGTCTGGAGATGTGGCTCAGTGGTTAAGACAGGATCTGAGTTCAATCCCCGGTACCAAAAAACAAAACAATACAAAACAAAATCTAAAAGTTTTTTAGAGGTGGAGTAATATTTCATTGTGTATACATACCACATTTTCTTTTTCCATTTATCCACTGATCACACTTAGGTTATTTCCATATTGTGAATATTGTGAATGATGCTGCAATGATCATGGCAGTGCAGACACCTCTTTGAGATACTGATTTCAATTCCTTCGGATTAATATCCAGGAGTGGGATTGATGGGTCAGATGATAGTTCTAGTTTTAATTTTGACAAATTGGCTAATTTTTATTAATATTAATTAATTTGGAGGAGCCTCCATACTACTTTCTGCAATGGCTGTATCAATTTATATTCCTACCAAGAGTGCACAAAGGTTCCCTTTTCTCCATATCCTCACCAACATTATATTGTTTTGTTGCTAACTCATCTGGATTCTTGCTTGCTGAAGGTAGGCCAGCATGATAAGACACTGAGAGTGGGGATGAGAGATTTGATCAGATATTCAGAGTGATCTGATACTAAGGATGAGACATTTTCATTAAATTGACTTGGTGTGATTCTTGTTCAAACTGAGATAAATAAGCTGAAGGTAGAGCTCCAAGAGGGGACCTAGTGAAAAAGTGGAGCAAACAGGAGCCTGAACCAGGTTTGGTCAAAGGGAGTCTTCGTCATAGGTAGCACCCAATACAGCCAAGATTTGGAGAGCTCCTATCTATAAGAACTTATCTCATAATTTTATATTTCATTAATCTCCTAATAACATGACTCCATTTATTCTATAAGAGTGAATTTTTTAGGGGCTGGGATTATGGTGCAGCGGTAGCGTGCTGGCCTAGCATGCATAAGGCACTGGGTTCGATCCTCAGCACCACATAAAAATAAAATAAAGATATTCTGTCACCTACAACTAAAAAATAAACATTAAAAAAAAAGAATGAATTTTTTAGACACTTCGGAGTGAGTTGTGGTGGGGTTTCACTGTGGAATGAATTATACTTGAGTCTGATCCCATGCTCTTTGCCCTTGAACCCCAGGCCTTAGAGAATAGCCCTCCTTCTCTGACACTTACCCATTCACTTGCTCTTGAGGCTTGCTCACATTGCACTGTGGTTCTGTTCCTGGTCTGTCTGCATTCCATACCCTTGGCTTGCAATCCTATCTGCCACTTCCACCTTCAAACCTGCTTGTTTCAAGCACTAATTCTAGTACTTTTCATTTGTTTTATTATTATTGTCTTCTTCGTTTTTACTTATTTTTTATATTGCATAGGTATTCTGTGCACATGAAAATCCATACAAGGTTACATGTACAATAGAAATTAAGTTTCTTTTCATCCAACATTTCACAGTAACAGAACCCCTTCTGTGAAAACAACTATGATTAACAGTTTGAGTGTCTTCCCAGAGATGACCTTCAAATTTATAAATATTAATGTATATTCACATATTTCTTTTCCATGTACAAATTATAGCATACAACACTACTGCCTTCTCTGTAGCTGGCTTTTCCCTCTTGACATTGTGACTTGGAGAGAGCTCCATCTCAACACACAGAGAACTGTTCATTTTTGTTCATGGCATTACATTTCTTTGGCTTTGACTCCTGGAAAAATGTCTTGAGCCATTCTGGGAATGCACCCTGCCCCAATCTGCTCCCTCTTCCTGTACTGAAGCTTCCATTAAGGGGCACCCTCTGCTGTCTACCTCAACTTCAGGGACTTGCACCAACCCGCAGCTCTCTCTGACCTTCCTGCCGGTGGTGGAGTGGAATGAAGCAGTGTTAGCCACAGAACTTTTATTTCTCCCATGGAACAGCATAGCTGAAAAGGGAAATGACTCTTTCTGCAAGGGAATCTGTGGACCTTCAACAGCTACATACTGATGCCTGGCAAGGAGCCCAGATTCACAAAACCTTCTCAGCCATATCAGACAAATGGCATTTGTACCATTAGGGCAAGGCTCAGCAATATCAAATCAGCAATTCTTCCTGCTTTATGTGCTTGTTTATCCTTTTGGATAAATAAGGGGTCACTTTATAAGGAAGAGTTAGCATGCTCCTCAGGGTCCATCTCCTCACGCCTTGATCATGTATGTGGGCCCCAAACAAGGGATTTTTCAGGTCATTACTTGTCACTTCCTAAAAGATTAGCCTTTTTACACCAATTCAACAATTTTTTTAACACATTACAGATAATTTCCTAGGATCCAAATTGTGTGAGTGAAGACATGATTCCTGTTCTCAGTACAGCATGCTTTGTTTTTCTGTAATCTTCCCTCCTACATAGCTTAAACCTGCCTGTTGATTGATTCTTATATAATATTTCCACTGGATCATCTAAGTTGAGGAAAAGAACAGAAATCTTTGTACAATTTTCCTTTTGCTTTCAGTTTCTGTTCCTTCCCCCAGAGATTTCCATGTATCCAGTGTTTCAAGCAAGACCTCCTAACTTCCCTGGTTTAGTGCAAAGGAGGAAGGGGAAATAAAGGGAATTAGACATTGCATTGAAATTTCTACAGCAAAAACTATCTTTTACATCTATTCTTCCTTTCTCCAATAGTAGTCGATTTTGTGTCTAGGCACTGGGTTGCAGAAATTAAAGAACACATTTGCAAGCCTCCCTATGATGAGGTGTGGTTATGAACAAAAGTTTGGCTAAAGAAATATAAGAGGAAGTGTCCAGTGGCCACATTCAGAAGCTTTCCTAAAGAAACTCCTACAGCATGACTTTGGCTCTTTCTTTCTCCCTTTCTGTATCAGCTGCCTAGAACACAGTTGTTGACTTAGGCCTCATAGATGAAGGTGTGAGAGAAAAAATTCATTCAAAAACACTTGTTAAACATAGTAAGACAGACTTAATTCAGGACATCTAGCAGGTGTAGGGAACAACAAGGACAATTGGAAATTTATAGCCAAGGATTGGGGTGGGGCTCAAGGGAAGGGAAATTGCCATGAGAACACAGAGAGGGTAATGGGAGATTCTAGAACTAACAGGATTATTATTGTGGATAGGTCAGGGTGATCAGATATAACCTGGGGAAGGGTGTAGGCTGAGGAACCTAATCTGTTACTGAGGGTGATTAGTCATACATGGAGAGAGGGGGATTCTAGCCAAATCATAGCAGGATTTTTGCTAAAATTGAACAATATAAAGACAAACACAAAAGCCCACATCAGACTTTGTTGAGAAAGAGCTCAGAGAAACTTGAGTAGAATTTAGTCAAGGAGAGAATATTTATCAAGTAAGGAAGGTAGAGAGGAATTCAGGGGAATCTGATGCCTCTATATCAACCTTGGACCACAAACATCCTGACTTCTCCCTGGGAGAGAAATCAATTTCAATGTAGTTGCAGACTTTGGTGTGTTGATTTTTTCTTTTTTAAATCCTAAGCAATAAACTAGTGTCCATTTAAAATTCTTAAGCAGATTTAATGCTTGTTTTTTAAATCTCTGTTACTAGCAATAGTAATGTTTAATTTATAGATGTTGATTTAAAACTGTCACTGCCTCTGCCTTTTCAACCTATCTTGTAAATCCTTCAGCTTGAAACTTCTGCCCTAGTCAGAATGTGAGCCAGAGTAGGGGTAGGGGTAGTTGTAGATTGGCAGTGGCAGGAGGTGGGGGTTTCTGGGAAGAGAGATAAAAGGAGTGTGAAATCTTTCAGAAAATTGAATTTCAAATGGTGATGCCCTGGGCACCTGAACTTCAGCCCCATATCTGCTTGATGCTTAGTGTCAGGAATAGACTTCTTGCCTCTCTCTATATGGGCACTTCACTTGTTCCTCAGAGGCACACATACCTTTCTGATACCAGTTCTGATTAGTGGTCAATGGCCTGGGATGGAAAGTACATAACTGGTTCTAAACATTAGGGGTACCGGAAGCAGAATTAGCAAAGGAGCCCATTGGGAAGAAGTGAGGCTCATTGCTCACTGCACAGATGACTCCCTATCCCTGGCACCATATTATTTTGTGGTTCTCAGACATGTTTACCCAGTTTAAAGGTCCACGTAGTTCTTGTAGTTTGTGAATAACTGGTTCCATGCCCTCTTCCAAGCATTATGCCAGATGAGACACTTGGAAGTGCTCAGCTGCTGCCAACTGACTTGGAGTGTCCATACTGCTTTTAGAGAAGTTGCTTCTAAATCCCATCCACCATTTTAGGGAGAGATGGATGCCAGCTCAGGAACTCATATTTGCTATACTCTCTGCATACAAATTTGGACTCCCTGACTCCTCGGTCCTTGGTTCCCCTAGTCCTGGGATCATCCATTATCCCTTTCTTACCTGGTCCATTATTGAGCCAACTGCCCAGAATGAGACTGAGGAGGAAGACAGACATACTTTCAGAGGGGTTTGTTATGTTTGCAAGAGCTGGTGAGACCTAGCTATCCAGAGAGAGTTACTGAGCCCTGAACAAGCCAAGAGAACTTTATCTTCTATAATTTTGGTTGGAGTCTTCCATCTGGAAGCACAAAGGACATTGATTCAGTTACCACAAGAAGTGTAAGGAGTGAAAGGCATCATGCTTGAGGACCTCAATACTTCCCCACCATAAGGTGCTGAAAGCTACAGTCCTCATTTTGTGTACTTAGTCACCATGTTATAGATAGAAGCAGGAAGTGGGGAGCTGTGGAGACATTGGGCCTTTCTATCTAAAATGATTCAAAGTTTCCTAAAAGATATTTCTTAAAAGATCATTGTATACAAGTTTTAAGTAGCTCAGTATTTTAGTAATTCTTTTTTTCAAAAAATAGTAGGTAGAAACTCAGGGTTAAACAGACTGACTGGGGCTGGTGTTGTAATTCAGTGGTAGAGAGATTGACAAGCATGTCTGAGGCACTGGGTTCGATCCTCAGCATCACAAGAAAACAAATAAATAAATAAAGGTATTGTGTCCATCTACAACTCACAAAAAAAAAGTAAAAAAAATTTTAAAAAACCCAGACTGGCTATATCAAATAAAGAAATTTATATTTCTCTGTCATTATGAGCTAAATTGTCCTGCTAAAATTCATGTTAAAGTTCTAAGTCCTGCTAGCTCAGAATGTGGCTGTATTTCAAGGTAAAAAATTTAAAATGAGGTTTTTATTGAGGGCCCTAACCCCATGACTGGTGTCCTTATACAAAGAGATTAGAACACAGATATACACAGGAGAAGTGCCATGTGAAAATGCAGGGAGAAGACAGTATCTGAAAACCAAGGAGAAAATCCTCAGAATGAGACTAATCCTGCCGGCATCTTGATTTTAGATTTCCAACCTCCAGAACCACGAGAAAATAAAGTTTTGCTGTTTAAGCCATTCAATCTGTGGTGCATGGTGTAGCAGCACCAATAGGAAATTAATGCATCTTATTTCTGAATAATAGTGTGAGTAAATTTATATCCTTATTACATCTTACATTTTTACACAAATGGGAGCATATTATAACTTTATGTAGTTATTTAGCACTTCTTAGATGCCGGGCATTATTCTAAGGCCTTATAAACATGAATTTATTGCATTTATAGAACAACCTCATCTAATCCCCATCTACAAATATGAAAACTGGGCAACTGAAAACTAAAGTAACATGCCCAAAGACTCACAAAGCATGAATGACAAATGACAGAGCCAGGACCCTGAGCAAAGGAGTCAGACTTCATGGTCATACTCTTCTCCAGCACAGCAAAACTTAGAGTTTCACTTAAAAATACTTCCTGGTAGTTTTCGTGTCAGTGCACATATATCTACTGCACTTGTTTTAAGGGTCATGTGGAATTCCATATCTTACTCTAGAGTGTAAAAACTAAGCCTGCATTGGTGTCTTTGCTGCTTTAGCAAGTAACCTCTGTTCCTCAGGAACAGTGACTCATCTGAAAAAATGAAGGCATTTCCTCTCTCCCCAACAGGAGAGGTTAGCCTTTGTATTTTCAAGTATTGGTGGGCTTTCCTTAACCCAGAGAAAACAGTTCTAAAGTTTTGCTCACAGTTACAGCTCCTTTTCGAAGAAACTTTGTCTAAAATGACTTTAAGTCATGTTATGAGAGAAAATAAACAAAATTAATGTTTGCAGAGGTGGTACTAGACAGATTTGGAGTTGCACCCTAAGAAATGGCTGGGAATAAGGAACAAGATGAAGGTCTTGGTCTCAAGACTAGGAACTTGGAGCATCCTTGAGCAATTTTAGCTATGGTAGTAGCCTGAAATAGATCTTAATGGTAAGATGGGACTGGGGAGGGGCTTCTGATAGAGTGCCCAGAGGGATATTAAACCAGAGAAGGGCTGTCCTGCACCCAGAGGCAATGCACCCAGGGCAGGCAGAGCTGCAGAAGAGGAGATGGTAGCAGGGGACACATCCCCCACCGGCCTCACCTCCCTGGAGAACCCAGTAAACCCTGTCCCACTGTGAATCATTCTAACTACTCATTCTGTAGGTAACAGACAGGCATGAGCAGCAGAAATGGGAAGTTAAGGGAATAATTCTATAAACTGAACCCACTATTAAGCCCCATATTCTTTCTTTTAAGAAGCAATTTACCTACAGCCCTTCCTGGCTTAAGTCAATAGAATATTATATTCCTCAGCAAGCAACCTGTTAACCTGCAAGAGAAATGTAGGCCTAAAATGCTAATAAGAACACAAATTAACTGAAGGGGTAGACTTTCCTGACTCTTACATAGACCAAGTTCCAGAACTCAGAGAGATAAGGATAATTCCCCCTAACCATAAAATTTCTCTCTGAACAAGTTCCAATTAGCAGTGGTCAGCCTGGGCCAAAGTGACCTAGAGTTGCCCTGGACCTTTACCATGTGCAGTGGATACTTAGAAGTCTAATATCATCTTGCTGTCAGTCAAAAGCCAGGAGGTGGACCAGAGCACAACTCTCTGGAAACTTCCCTAAGACCCTTCAATAAAACAAGAAGGCTCCTTAGCCCATTTATTTATTGGTTTTTTTTTTTTTTGATATTAAGTTTTTTGAGTTTTTTATATATCCTGGAGATCAGTGCTCTATCTGATGTGCACGTGGCAAAAATTTGCTCCCAGAATGTAGGCTGTCTGTTCACCTCATTGATTGTTTCTTTCGCTGAGAAGAAGCTTTTTAGTTTAAATCCATGCCATTTATTGATTCTTGCTTTTATTTCTTGTGCTTTAGGAGTCTTATTAAGGAAGTCGGGGCCTAATCCTATGTGATGAAGATTTGAGCCTACTTTCTCCTCAATTAGGCACAGGGTCTCTGGTCTAATTCCTAGGTCTTTGATACACTTTGATTTGAGTTTCAGGCATGGTGAGAGACAGGTTTAGTTTCATTTTACTGCATATGGATTTCCAGTTTTCCCAGCAATCAATAAACAAATATATGAAGAAATGTTCAACATCTCTAGAGATTAGAGAAATGCAAATTAAAACTACTCTAAGATTTCATCTCATCCCAGTCAGAATGGCACTTATCCAAAATATAAGCAACAATAAGTGCTGGTGAGGATGTGGAGTAAAAGGCACACTCAAACATTGCTGGTGAGACTGCAAATTGGTGCAACCTATCTGAAAAGAAGTATGGAGATTGCTTAAAAAACTTGGAATGGAAACACCATTTGACCCAGCTATCTCAGTCCTTGGGCTATACTCTAAAGACTTAAAAACAGCATACTACAGTAATGCAGCCACTTCAATGTTTATAGCAGCACAATTCACAATTGCTAAACTGTGAAAGCAACCTAGATGCCCTTCAATAGATGAATAAAGAAACTGTGGTATATATACACAATGGAATATTACTCAGCAATAAAAGAGAATAAGATTATGGCATCTGCAGGTAAATGGATGGAATTGGAGAACATCATGCTAAGTGAAGTAAGCCAAGCCCAAAAAACCAAAGGCCAAATGTTCTCTCTGATTAGTGGATG
>PVHX01000472.1:0-178601 GCA_004024805.1 Geosciurus inauris | reverse complement strand
TTAAAAAGTTGATGATAAAAAAATGAAAACCAAAAAAACAAGAGGGCAAGAAGAGTGCACCATCCTTCTCTTTTCTGAGAGGACCACTCTTTCCCTTGAGAGTGTCTCTTTTCCCCTTTCCTTTCCCTTCAATAAACTCTTGCCTGCTACTCTGAGTGACATGTCTAAATCTTTCTGGTGTGATTGTAAGAACTTCTGAGAGAGAATTTCTGTAGCTGTTTTAGCTCCATCGCAGGCAACCATCTGTCAGTTAGGGACTTCTTCATAATACCCCAGGAATTGGGCAAGCTTTCAGGATATCCACTGAAATCTGTTGGGGTTTTCCCCCTCCTATTCTCTATCTCTGTTTTTATTTTGATTTGCAGATTTTCTTGACTTTATTTTCCATTCTGTCTATTCAGTTTTCATCACTGCTGTATCTTTTTCATTTGAAAGGCTCTTTGGTGTTTTTCAGAACATTTCTTTTTTATGACATCTATTCTTGTTTCTCTGAAGATATTATCTATAGTTTTTTGGGAAGGGAGTGTATGGGAATGGTTTTATTCTTGCTGCAGAATTTCTGGATCCTTTCAGGTATCTGTTTGGGGCTCTATCTTCTATGCTAGAGATTGTCCTCTGTTGTCTTGCAATTTGAGTTTTCCATTCATTGGTAAGTGGGGAGGGAAAGCTGATAGATTCTATAAAGCAATATTGAATTCTATATTGACATGAAAAATAATTTACCTTCTTTTTAAGTGAACATTCACGAAACTTGGCCAAATATTAGGCCACTAAGAAAATCTTAAGAAATTCCAAAGAACATAAATACGCAAATGCCATTCTTTGGTTATAATGCAATAAAACAAGGAATTAATAACGGACTCTTTAAAAAAAATCTAAAAATCCATTTATTTCTAGTAATTTCAAAACAGTTTATTAAAGAACTTGTACAGTCTATTAAAGGAAAAGTAAAATGTAAAATTGCAGAATTTCCTGAAAATAATAATTATGAGAACAGAACTTAGAATCTGTAATACTGTTAAAATGATTAGGAAAACTTATGGCTTCAAATAGCTGATGCCATAAAAATAAAACTATAAAAATAAATAAATTTAATATCCAATATAGAAAACAAAATAACATAACAAACTAAACCAAAAGAAGCAAAGAATTAATAAAATGATATTTTAACTCATGATTTAGAAATGAGAGTAGAAATAATCAAAAAACTAGATATAAAAAACAAGATATACAAACTATTATGTAATTTCAGCTTTAGAAAATGAGAAAGCACAAATACATAAGTGATAGAAATAACAGCAAAAAACAAAAAACTGCCTTCTGGATTACCAAGAGAAGCATCAGCACCTGGGGAGGATCTCTCTGGTCATTCCTGAAACTTTTTAGCTATAACCTTTGCAAAGTGGTTGTGGTTTTGGGGGTGGGGTGGTGTGAGCCCCAGCTGGTTCCTGGCCTCAGAAATGCAAGAAATTTAGCTTCAAAAATGACAAGTTTGATATGAGTGCTCAGATCCAGAAAATTAACCTAAAACTTCACAATGGAGTATGTCAGCACTGAAGAGAAGCTCTTGAATGGCATGTAAAATAGAGCAAATATGAATCATTATCAAAACTTGAAAAATGTGTTGAATGTTTACAAAAGAATTCTTACCACATAACGTGTAGACCATGTGCCTTTGAACTTGAAATTTGTGCAAAACGTGGGAAGAAAGAAAACATTGTTATTCCATTTAATGAAGAACCAGAGAACACTAGAAATAATCAAAGTTCCAACCATAGGAGAAGCTGCAAAATAAATGAAGAAAGAGTTGACAATTTAGATTTTGACATTGATTTAGATGACACATGATAACGATCAAGTGGTTTAATGACTATATTAAAAGTTAGAGAAGGTGAAATTCTGACAGACTTTTACCTTTGAGGGTTTCACAATATGTTTTGAGAAAATTATAAAAAGCCCCTAGAAAATAGGTAAAATATATACATGAACAGTATAAATTATGCAAGATATTTGGCTAATTATAAAACTTTCATTCAGAGTTTTCTTACAACAAATTTTTAGGATGCACATATTAGAATATATGCCAAAACACATACTGGGGAATCCTATTGCAGTTCATGAGAATTATTTAGAAGAATGTACCTATTATGGAAATAAACAAGACTCAGAATTGGTGGTTACATAAGAATTGTCTCGTGTAAAAATAAGTTGTCATTATTATAGCCATCATTAAAAATTAGTCCATGGTAAGTATCTTTTGATAGATTGATTCCAAGTAAACAGCTTGCAAAAGCCCCCTTACTTACTTTTGCTTATTACAAAGCAAAAGCAGTTTTTAAATAATAATGTTTAGCAAATGTATAGCATTTTTCTTTGAAAGTATTTTTATATGTTATCAAATCATTGTATCTTTTTCCTCTTGTGAAATACACATGTATTAAAATGCATAGAATTTATATGTAAAGTTTAATGAATAATTACAAAGAAAAGTTCATACACATTTATATCTCGATGAAAAACTGCCAATATCTAGAGTCTCCTATGAAGCTCTCCCTCATCACAAGTTCATCCTCCTTCCCAGAGTTGTTGCTTACCTGAATTTTGTTAATTATTTCTTTATTGTTTTGCTACAATTTAAATTCACTTTGTCTGATGTTTAACTCTTTCCTATCTTATTTTGAAAAATCTCAAACCTACAAAAAGTAGCAAACTAGTACAATGAACCTTACATATATATAAGTAGTGTATTGTATAAGTATATACTATATATATATATTTTAATTTGCTAAACTGAAAATAAGTGTGAAGTATTTGGGTTTGAACTTGATGTGCAAAGACATAATGGAAAAGAAAGCTACATTTATTATAGCATACAAAATACAAAAGCATAAAACTAACAGATAATGTCCAAAAGATGAGAATATAAAATAATTATGAATTCATAAAAGTGGATTTGAAAAAAAAAGGAAAGATAGACCTCATTGTGAAATAGGACAATTCAACCTCATAAAGATGAGGTTTTATATGAGGAATTATAGATCTAATTTAAAACTGCAAAGCAATTTAAATGTGCCATCTGATTTTTTTCCTGGAACTAGAAAATTTTATTGTAAAATTTATTTGGGAGAACAGTGAAGAAAAAAAAAATTAGAAAGCCACAGAGGTTAGGAGGGAAGGTGAAATAACTCTGGGGCTAGATAATAACATAGAAAAATATCTTACAAATGTATTAAAATATACTAGTTTCAGTTTCTACATCTGAAAGGTTTTGGTAATGGCCTGTTAATATAAAGACAAATCAATGGAGCAGAATTGAACAGTCCAGGAATAGACTCAATTGCATTTGGAAAGGAAATACATGACAAGGCAGCACCTCAAATCAGTGAAGGAATGATGATCTTTCTATAATAATACTCCTTTTAATTCAGATATAATTACCATACAAAAATGCTCAGCGTTTATTTATATTATAAATTTTGACAAATTTCTACACTAATGAAACCACTATACTAAAGTATAAAGCATTTCTAGGACCTGTAAAATTTTCACACCACTTGAAACTTCCCATCCCCACATCTACCCTCAGGGCAACCACTGTCTTTACTTCTATTATCATAGATTGTTTCTATTCTAGAATCTCATATAAATAAAATCATATAGTATGTACTCTTTTGTATCTGGCTTCTTTTGCATGTATCAATAATTAGCTCTTTTTTAATACGGACCTAGTACTTCCTTGTTTGAATATAACACAATTTGTTTATATATTTGCCTGTTGCTATGGTTTGGATCTTAGATATCCCCCAGGATCCCATGTGCTAAAAGTTTGCTCATAAGCCTATGGTTGTTGTTGGGAGTGTGTTCTTGAAGTAAATACTGAGAACCCAGGCCCTTCCTATCTCTCTTCCTGCTTCCCAGCAGTCATGAAATGAGCAGACTTCTCTATCACTTCTCCTGCCATGGTACACTGTGTTACCACAGACCCAAAGGCAGCAGGATCAAGCAACCATGCACTGAAACCTCTGAAATTGTAAGTCATAAAAGTCTTTTCCCTAATTAAGTTGATTTATTTTAGGTATTTTGTCATAGTTACAGAAAGTGACTAACACATCTGTTCACGGATATGTGATTATTTCCAGTATGGGCAATTGTGAACATTCTTATTCAAGTCATTTTATGGCCATAAATTTTCATTTTTCTTGAATAAACATCTAAAAGTGGTGTTGCAGAAGGAGTTGCTAGATTTTTGGGCAGGGATATATTTGACTTTATGAGAAACTGCCAAAGTGAGCTTCAAAATAGTTTAACCATTTCAATATATCAGTATATTAGGTTTCTAGTCACTCCATATTCTTCCCAACATTTATGGTTGTCAGTCTTTTATATTTCTTAGTTGTTGTCTTAGACCCTTTTCTGTAACTGTAATAGAACACCACAGACTGGATAATTTATAATGAAAATTTATTTCTCACAGTTCTGGAGACTGGTAAGTCCAAGGTCAAGGGCCCACATCTGGTGAGGGCTTTCTTGCTGCATCATAAAATGGTGGAAGGGCAAGTGAGCATGAGTAAAACAGAGAAAGGAGGAAATCATGCAGAATTCATTCTTTTCCTAGGAATACTCTCCTGGAATAATGACTTTAATCCATTAATGAGAGTGGAATCCTTATGGCCTAATCAAATTATAAAGGCTAATCTCCTACTAGGTTGCAATGGCATTCGTATTTCAACAAGAATTTTAGAGGGAAAATTCAAACCACAGCAGCCATTATAGAAGGTATGAAGTGCTATGTCATTGGATTTCAATTTGCATTTCTCAGGTAACTAATGATGTTAAACACCTTTTCATGTGTTTGTTCATTTATGGAGCTTCTTTTCTGGTATATCTATTTAAGGCTGTTGCCCATTTTAAGATTTGGGCCATTTTTTTTTTTATCATTGATGTAAGTTCTTAGCACAAATTATTTTTCAGATTCACATCTTTCTTGTGGTTGTGTGTTTTTCCTTGAAAACATAACATAACTTACTTTAAAAATATTCAGTAGATTGCTTTCCTGACATGTGTGAGTCCTGAGTTCAATCCCCTGCACTACCACCAACAAAAAAATAAAACAAAGTATTCAAAATGTATGTAAAAAGTATCTTTTACCAACTTTTTGAATAATTTCTTTGAATTCTTTTAGAGTTTGTTTTTATATTCCTCTTCCACCTTGCAGTGAATTTGATAATTTGTGGGAAAATTTTCTTTCATTGAGATTTAGAATGTGTAACTATAGTGCTAGTCACACAGAGAATTTTCTAACAATTAAGTCTCTTATGGGTCTATTGTTAGCTCACATTATAGTCCTAATGATTAACTTCAATTGTTTCTTATGATGTGCTATTTAATTAGTTTAATTTTCATAAGAGAAAAACATTCATCTTTATCAGGAATAGCCAAAAACTGGAAGCAACACAAGTGTCCATCAAGGGATGAATGGATAAATAAAATATGGTTTATACACATAGTGACCTATCATTCAGCCTTAAAAGGAAATGAAATTCTACACACACCACAGTGTGGACCTTGAAAACTTTATGCTAAATGAAACAAGCCAGTCATAAAAAGATAAATACCATACAATTCCACTTATATGAGGTACCTAGAGTAGTCAAATTTACAAAGACAGAGCAGTCTGCCAGTGGTTGGAGAGAGGTAGAATAGAAAATTCTTTTTAATAGATATCCAGTTTCAGTTTTGCAAGATCAAGTGGTGGTAATGGTTGCATGATAATATGCTTGTACTTGATACCACAGAACTATACAATAAAAAAAATGGAGGATAAATTTTGTTATGTATGTTTTACCACAGTAAAAAAGCACAGGAAAAAATCTAGTGCAAGACAGTCAGTAAAAGATGAAAAGACCTGGTGCTGCTCTGGCCAATTAGAAAAACTGGAAATCTGAACTTTATGTTAAATTTATTGATTTTTAAATGTTGGTAACTAATAAAAATTTTTTTTGAGTCATAGTGCAGGCCAAATGATATGTACCTGTTGGCCAAATTTGATTTACACCTTTTATTTTGTGTACTCTGCAAAAGAAATAGGAGAAAGAATGCTCTTTACAGGCACCATGCCTACCATGGTACCCCTCACCTTCCTGGGACTGAGGCAGGCATCTTAAAAGATTAAAAGAAAGATTGATCATACTCTGTTCCGTTGTCATCTTCATGGCTGAAGAGCAGTTTTTCCTCCCTCTCCAAACAAGAGGCCAGATCTTAGATACTTTGTCCTTTACCACTACTGGAGATGCTTATTGTCATATTCTAGGTATTAAAAGGCATTTGGAACCCAAAGGCAGAGAGATTTGGACCAACAAAGAAACCATTCTGTGCCTGTAAGAGTCAACAATTCCCATCCATTGCTTTGTGGGAAAAACTGGTGATGCCTTCCAGGAAATCAATTCAAAGTGACACCTCTCCTTGTACATGACTTAATCTTAGGCATCTAAAATAGTACCTAGGACAGAGGAGGTGCTTGTGGGAGGAGGGAGATTTCATCAGACTCTTGTCTGTTGTTTTTTGGATGGCCACAAGAACCACTTTCTACTGGGGCTCCAACCAGCTGTTGCACAGTACTTTTTCATGGCACTTCAAAAAGTCCTCTCTCCAAATTCTCTCTTATGTCAAGAAGGCCTTAGGAAAGAAGAGTTTAGATTGCAGATGGAATTAAGATTGCCAATTAACTTACTCTAAACTAAGGGTATTATTCTGGATCATCCATTTGTATCCAACATAATCAAAAGGGTACATAAATAAAAGGCTGAGGAAGAAAAGTTGAGTGATGCAATGTGAGAAAGATTCAAACTACAACACTGGCTTTGAAGGTGGATCAAGATGCCAGGAGCCAAGGAATATGGGTAGCTTCTAGAAGCTGGAAAAACCAAATGAACAGATTCTTCCCCAGGATTTGTAGAAGGAGCTATCAACACCCTGATTTTCACCCAGTGAAGCCCATTTTGGATTTCTGACTACCAGAATTATAAAATTATAAATTTGAATTATTTAAGGAAAAAAAATGGTCATGAACATTAACTCAAAAAAATAAAGCATAAAAAGGACAACTGTAAAATTAGGAAAATTCACTAATGCTGCTATAATTGTACTAAATTTGTGTATATACTAGACTTATGGGTTAAGTCTTTTTGGTTTTTTCACATTATATTTACAATGGTATGTCTTAGTCAGTTTGGGCTGGTAATAAATTACCATAGACTAGGGCTGGGACTGTGGCTCAGTGGTAGAGCGCTTGCCTTGCATGCGTGAGGCACTGGGTTCGATCCTCAGCACCACATAAAAATAAATAAATAAAGATATTAAAAAAAAAAAGGAGGAAAGATTTATTTAAAAAAAATTACCATAGACTAGGTGGCTTAAACTGCATCTATTTATTTCTCACAGTTAATCAAGATATAGATTAACCCCATATTGGGTGAGGCCTGCTTCCTCGTTTGTAGATGCCTGTCTTCTTGTTGGATCCTCACTTGGTGGCAAGCAGAGACAGAGAACCTATTTCTCCTCCTTTTTCTTTTCTTTTCTTTTCTTCTCTTTCTCTCTTTTTTTTTAAAATAAAGATGCTAATCCTATCTGATGAGGGTCCCACTCTCATGATTATCTAGTCTTTATTATTTCCTGAAGTCCTTTCCTCCAAATAGTATCACATTGGGGATTAGGGTTTCAACATATGGATTTGGAGATATGTATATACATTTTTTAATCTAACAAAAACATTTATAATAAAAATGTATAAATAGGCTTCAGACCCTCAGTTTCCAAACTTCTCTTTAAAAGATAATATAAACTATAATATAATGTATTAATGTAATTATTGTTATATTATGTGACTTATATATTAATTACAACTTTTTCCTACATATAATTTTAAGTGATATTCTAAATACATTTTCTCAGATTCTGCATTAGTCTATTTTGCATTCAAATGAATGGCCAAGAAAAGGGGTGTTTGGTGGTATCATGGTGAGCATGGCTAACTTCTAAACCACCACCAAAGTTGTTTAAAACTTCCTTGCGATCCAGCTTGCATGGGTGTATGAAAATTCTATTACAACTGGGTCCCGAGGCAAGAGGGTCACAAGTTCAAGTTTAGCCTTGGCAACTTAATGAGGCCCTAAGCACTTAGTGAGAACCTGTCTCAAAAAAAATAAAAAGAACTGGAGATGTACCTCAGTATGTATGTCCCCTGGTTCAAACCCCAATACCAAAAAAAAAAGAAAAATCTATTATATACCCTCCAACCAATTCCAAATCCATACCCTCAACCATCCCCTTTATCTAACTTTCACACACCATGCTAATATTTCCCTTGCTCTAAATCCCCCAGGGCCAGGTATCAGGCGACTAGAAACTACTCCTATACACTAGAGCCCTCTGACATTATTCAAACCAGTCAATACAGGATATTTTCTCTTCCCTGTCTTGCATTTCACACACACACACACACAAAACAACAAAAACAAAAAACAATGAAAGCTCTGGTATAGACTTTCTCTCAAACTGATTCTGCTTCCTTACCAAACCTGGTGCTTTTCCATTTGGTCCCAAATGGAATGTAGTGTTCCTAGCTCTCAGGGAATGTAAGTAATAAATATTTTCTTCCAATGCATTGACTTCTCTGTGTCATTATACTCATTTCATAAATTAAAATCCCAAGGGTACATATTGAAACAAATGGCTAATAGAAAAAGAATCAGTGTGACATAAAGACAATCAAGGAAATGGGGAAGTTGGGGCAGAGATAAAATAGGAATAGAAAAAAATTAGTTGAAGCTGGGAAATATTCACATACAACAAACATCCAGTAAGACTTCTATCTTTGTAGAAAAGGAAGGGAAGGGTGACTTAGTGCTTCACAAGTGCTAAAGAAAAGAGAACATATGATCACTTCAAATATTCAGGAAATCTCAAGATAACAATCTAGCAGTGCAGAGAAACAAAATTCTATCTGATTTTGGGAACTCAGATTTTTGATCCTAGATCCTCATACGGAGATTGCTAAAAATGTACTATTTTGTCCAATCCCCAAGGACAAGATTTACTATTTGTCAATTTTAGCTGAGGCCATAAATCTCAAAGCACATTTTAGTAACCATATCTTTTGAGTGATATGCTTGAGGAGTGTTTAATTAGCCTTTCCTGCTGTGTCCAAAATACCTTACAAGAACAACTTAGAGGAGGAAAAATTTATTTTGGCTCACAGTTTATAAGGTTTCAGTCCATGGTTGGTTGGCTCCATTGCTTTGGGTCCTAAGGTGAGGCAGAACCTCATGGTGAAAGTGGCAGAGGACAGCTGCTCATAGAAGCAGGGAGAGAGAGAGGCAAGTGCCAGGGGAGAAGATAAACCCTTCTAGGGTACATCCCAAGTGATCTACTTCATCCGTCTAGGTCCCACTTGCCAGTAGTCCATTGACCTATCAGTGGAATAATACAGGAAAAGTATTAACCCACTGATAAGGTCAGAACCCTTATGATCCAACTATTGACTAAAAGCCCCACCTCTGAATCTTGCTGCTTTGAGGACCATGCTTTCAACACATGAACTTTGGGGAGAATTCCAGATTTAAAGCATAACAAGGGGCATGTGCAAGAGTTCAGCCTGGTATTTGTTTTTCTAATTATTTTACTTAATCCAAAAAAAGTTATAAAATGTTTATATTCTGCCTTTCTCAACATTTTAAACATATATTATCTCTCAAGAAATTCAATCTACATGTTTAGATATTAAAAATGATGGGTTATTTTTTAAAAATGTAAATATATCTTACTAAATGAAATCTGATTTTAGAAACCCAGCATCTACCCATTTCTCCCCTTCTTTCTCCTTTGAGTATTACAGATCTGGAGACATGGAAGAAATGGATATATTCCAAGACATTCTGCTTAAATTTTGTTTATTGTAGTTGAGCTGTTGGGGCCAGCAGGATTTCAAAGAGCAGTTAGCTTAGCACCAGATAAAGGCAGCTCCAGTGCTTCAACTGTGGGGCAGATCTGGAGGAGGAGTCTCAAGGGCTAGTCCAGCCCTCTAGCAAGGGAGGAGGGGAAGATTGCTTGGGTGAAGGAAGCCCTAAAGAGACGTTACCAGATTGATATTACCATAGGACAGCTCTGAATCTTAGCACTGCGTATGGCATTTTCCCCTCAGTCCAAGTCAGATCCAGTGTTCCAGTGTTCTTGTGTGGTAGGCATGGCGCTGTGGTTCAGGAATGTCCCAGGGCCTAGAGGAAGGAGTATAGACTTGGAAACACAAAATGTTGGAGGAACTCTGTCAAGCCCAGTGATGAGACCACTAGTAACTTTTCAGTCTGGAGGAGCTGACGGGTTTGACCGCGGTCAAGGAGCAAATGTTAGTCCAGGGGGTTGACCTGAGATTACGCACACCTGGCATCAGTGGTTGGCCCGAGCAAATACCTGAGTCAGGGGGCAGAAAGACAAGGTCAGCAGAGAGGGGCGGGTCTCGGAGTGGGGGCGGGGCCTAGGGAGGCTGGTGAGAGGGCGGGGCAGGGCCCCGAGGTGGGCTGAGGAAAGAGTCAGGCGGAGGGGGCGGACCTAAAGGCGGGGCCTTGCCTCGTGAGTCCCGCGCCTGCGTAGGGCGTCCTGGGGCGGGGCTGCGCGCGCGCTGTGCGCGGGCCCTGGAGGGCGGAGTCCAGGCGGGCGCCGGCTAAGGGAGGGGGCGCGGCGGCTCTGGAGTCCGGCGCTCCCGGAGGCCGTGGACGCGATGCTCGCTGTATCCTGCCGTGTTGCGGGGCCGACTGTAATGTGACAAGCGGCCCCTCGACTCGCCTTCGGTCCTGGGGCCCGCAGGTCGCTGGGCGACCCGCAACCCGGCCGCGGCCGAGAGGAGGCAGCGCGACCTCCGCACGGTAAGAGCGGGGGTCAGGGCCGGAGCCGGTGCTGGCGCCGGGGTCGCGGCAGGTGCCCGGGACAGCCTGTAACGGGGGCGCGGTTCAGGGCGGGGCGGAGGTTCGGGCGTCCGGGTAGTAGCAGAGGCCCGGGAGAAGCAGCCTTCCCAGGCGGCCCCGCGAGCGCCCCTCGAGCCGCCTGAGACGGGCCGGCGAGCGGGCTTGGAGCGGGGAGGCCGGACGCCCCTTGCCCCTCGGGCTGTGACAGGAGCTGGGGACCCTGGGCCAACTCGGCTGCCGCCTTCCGAGGGGAAATCTGGGCGAGTCTGAGGTGCCCAGTGATTTCAGAGCCAGGATGCTTGTGAGACGTTGATAGGGGAAAGTACCGGGGTGCTCCGAATGAGTGGATTTTTTTTCTTAAATTACTGGGCCAAAACAAAGACACACCCTAAAAAAACCATCTTGAGATAAAACTTTGTTGGATTACACCGTTGCTGTGGGTTCAAATACTGCTGCTTTCTCTTCTTTAGACGTCTGCTATTTTTATCCATTTGTATAATGCACCGCATTTCTTGATACAGTAAGAGGAGGAATTACACCTTTGATGTGGTCGTTGGTGGCTAAGCTTAACTTTGAATTTCAATAATTGCAAATTCATCTTTGTAGGCTATCCAGCCAATTAGACTTTCTGTTTCTAACTAGGCCTTAGCAGTGTGGAAATTACTGATGCACGGACTTTTTGTGGTCTCAGATTGATTTGTAGGTTTTCACTCTTAGAGGAGAGAGAAAATAGTTACCTTTTCAAAGTAACTATTTTCTCCTGAACATTAAACTATTATGGAGCCTATTCATTTGGCCAGAGGTTTTTTTAAAGCATCATTTTAAAGAGACTTTAGTTTAAGGAGACTTTAGTTTAGCTAATCTAAGATACTGTCCTGCAAAAGATAGGTGCAAAACATGTCTTATAGTCTGTAATATATGATCAGGACATAAACATTGCTGAAAGTTTTGCTCGAAGTCAGTTTTCAGACTTTATCGGTTGCTTTGCTATTTTCTGATTTGGTTGTTTTCCTTAGTGTTCTCAACGACATTGACCTCAAATAATCTTTAGGTTAAAAATACAAATTTCTTTAGCCTTTTAGCCACAATTAGTAATGTCTTATTTCAGTGTTACATTAATATGCATTAGTAATAAAATGCTAGAAGCCATCTTGAGAGCAGGATAATTTTTTTATCCTACCTTTCTACAGGTAGAATTTTTTGTTTGTTGCCTTAACTAAGTTCTTTTTATTGTGTGGCGAGAGAAGAGGACTTTGATTGCATGTTTAGAAGTCCTTTGATGACTCTTCATAGTCTGTGTGGATTAAATTGAGGCTTTCATAATTTCTGGTGCTTGTCTACATTTTAGTTTTTCTTCTACCATGATGCCTGCCCTTTCCATTTAAGACTATTTGTAGCTCTCAGAAGATGACATCTTCCTTTGTGGTTTTACACTGTTCCCTCTGTTGAAAAATTTTCTCTTCCTAGTAAACAACTTGCCCTTCACAACCTTACTAAAATAACACCTTGAGTCTTGTCTGGATGTCTTATCCCCCGGGTTTTCTCAGATCCAGTAGGATACAATACATTATGCAGATAGCATTTGCCAATTGGTAGTTAATTATTTATTTATATGTCTGTCTCCACCACGTTTTTGAGTTTCTTTTTAAGTTTGCAGCTTTAGCACATAATGTTTTGTGGCACAGGTGCTCAAAAACTGTTAACTATGTATTCTGGAGGAATGGTTTCAGGCTTTAATACAGCTTTAAGATAGGCAAAATATATTAGACTGTCTTTTTCAGTATTAGAAAACTTAGAAAAGGTACTTAAAAACCCAAGAAAAAAGTAAAAATCATTGCTGATTAGGAATGAAATCCTAGTTATGACAGATAAAAACGGTCCATTTTATGATGCAGGAATAAAAAAGGGCATGACCAGTAAGGATTGTTGCTTCATTGGTCCTAGGACTTTATTTTGAGGTCCAGTAATTTGCCCAGGGTCACATGGGTAGACAGGGACAGAGCCAAGATGACTGTCCAAGTCTTTTGATCATCTTTGTATTTCACCTTTGCCCATAGTCTCCCACTTCTGAACTTTAGTAATTGTTTTACCATCTGAGTAGTGGTAATGAGAGACTTGGGTGTGTTTGGGAAGGGGGGGGTCTGTTACAGTAACAGGTGTTGAACTTGAAAGAATTAACAGATTATTTGGTTCAACTTTAACAATTTTTTAATTAAATAATTAAAGCCTGAAAAGACAGGTAACATGCCTGAGATTACTTAAGGTCATCTCTGTCTCACATCTTCTGACCTCATGTTTGTATATTTCCACTGCTTCATGGTGTGGTATGAAAAAATGAGGAAGTCACCAAATTTTCAGAGTGCAAATCTGCTTCATTTTCTTCCTCCTTAAATCCTTAGCTGCCACTCCTAGGGATTTAGAGCCCTAGAGTGGTTGAGAAACATAATTCATTTGGGAACATAAGAGAAACTGACCCTTCACTATTCTATGTGGCCAGATAGTTTTAGCTTCAGTGCTTGGGGTCCTCTCCAGATGCCTTGTAATAAGTAGCTTCTGATCACCAGATGGAGATCCCACAGAAGTTAAATTTTGATGCTAAAAGAGATTTTAATATAATAAGGTTACAGCAGCTAACAGCATGGCTAAAATTACATGTATGGTTTGTCTTTATGTGAGAAGAGCTGATCCAGTTACTCCTGTGTAATAGGTTTTTAAGGTAGAAAGTTGTTTATTGTGGTTTCATGCCTCTGAAAAGTCAGTTTTGAAATGTGTACTTAGTTTGGTGGGCCTGATAAATTCCAAAAGGCTTTTTATTGGAACAACATAATGTTAAAGAATTTTTTTTTTAAATCAGAATAAGCTTTTAATTTTTCTTATCTTTGTCATATCTATTTGGTTTTATACTACAATCAAATCATAAATATAATGTTTAACATTTGCTTTCATACCTAGTATATTTTCTTTTTGTTATAGTTTTTATATCGTTAGATTATTATACAATGTTATAGTGAGTTGAATTACTAATTTTGTAGTAACTGGACATCTAGTTGCTTACCATTTTATACGAAGTGCAGTTAATATAGTTGTTCATCATTTTGCTTCTTACTTTTAGGTTAAAGGCCCAGGAGAGGGATTACAAGGTCAGACGGTTTGAAGGTTTTATCAATTTCAAAAAAGAATGCCAGGTTTACTTTAGAAAGGCTGTACCCTGGCTCCAGCAGACTTTAGCTGACCAATTCTATCATACATTTTTATAGTCTTTTGTTTTAAAAAGTGGGTATTAGAGCACTTGCTGTCTAACATCACAGCCCATAGTAAAAAGCAAATATGGTGCTTTTCTGGCTCTATTTTCTTCTTTCTATGAATTGTTTGTCCTTCAGTTATAAATTTACTGAAATCTTTTCATCATTTTCATTAGCACTGACACATAAGTATTTAATCTTTTGAAAGGTGTTTCTGATCTGCTTTATTTTTGTTAATTTTAGTATTGAAGGGTTTGCAGTATTTTTTAATATTACTAGAATCATTGGCTTTTTAAAAAAGTGTTGTGATTTTTGTGTTTTGATTGTGAAGTCTTAGGATGAAATTATCCTGCTACCTGATGCATACTTTTATTAAGTTTCTAGAGTTTGTTTTGTTATATGTGTACGTATTCAGTAGATTACATATGCAACTGAGATGGAATTTCATTCATGGGGAGTTTATATTATAGAAAACCACATTCTTATTAATTTACATTTTTTCTTCCTGAGTTTGAACAGGGAGACAAAATAAAATAACTTAGTTTAAAAAAAAATATGAGGGTACTTTTTAAAAATAAAATATGATAAATTTTAAACTAAAATTTTCATGAAAGCAAAATATATTGACTAATTGAAGGTTTTGTTGGTTCAGAAATAATTGGAACATTGTTTCTAACTAGACTCTTGCTGTTAATTATTCTAAAATACATGGAAGCCAAACCTTGGTTATCTGCTGTCTTTGGGAAGTAATGCATTCTAGATGGATGAAATAGTCCAGGACAATAGTTAGAAGATACACTATGTGGGGGTTTGGCATGGAGTTTCTTACTTATTCCTCATAGCAATCCTAAAAGGTAGGTCTTTTAGTATCCTCCTTTTGTGCATGAGAAAACTTATAGATGCAGAGTGATCTCCTAAAATTTACATGGCTAGGAAGGAGTGGAACTGGAACTCAAGACAGCCTGTCTGCTTTTACTAGGCACTATTTTAAAAATTAATTATGTTCTATGCTAAGAATTTGGACTTCTCTTAGGCATTTGAAACATATTAGATGTTTTAAAGCAAGGAGATGGTATGGCATGTTACTTCTTTTTGAGAGATGGCTGATGTGACAATGTGGAAATATATTTAATTGTGTATCTCATAGGAAGTGATGGAAATAGATTATATGAGAAATGAGGTCTAAACTCTGAGGTGAAAGTGGAGATTGGGAGATACTCTGGAAAGATACAGGGCCAAATAACTGATTTACAAGAGAATGGGAAGGTGAAGTGTTGATTTGAAAGACACTAAGTGGGGCATGACAGATGATTTTGTGCTCACACCACCTTGTTTTATTTCTTCCATTGACTAGAGGGACATACCTACCTCTCCCATTGAATTGTGTGCTTCTCAAGGATAGGGATTGGGACTAAGGTTTGAGTGAATACAGGATGAGAAGACACAGTAAGACGTCAAGAAATGGAACTGAGAAACAAGAAATCATCAAAATTAGAGTGGTTGGGCAAAGAGGAACTCTAGAATGTGACAGCTATCATAGATGCTGAGGTAGAGCCCATCAGTGAGGGAGTTGAGGAGGGTCTCAGTCTATAGCAATCAACCAATCAGAATACTCCTTTCTTTTTAAGTGAATTAACCAATAAGAAATGTTATGTGAAATCTCTAAGTTTTTCACTCTTGTCTATTTTTTTTAAACCTTTATTTTATTTATTATTTATGTATTTTTTTTTAATTTTTTTTTTAGTTGTAGATGAACACAATACCTCCGTTCTATTCACCCATTTCTATGTGGTGCTGAGGATCGAACCCAGTGCCCCACACGTGCTAGGCAGGTGCTCCACCACTGAGCCACAACCCCAGCCCCTATTTATGTATTTTGTATGTGGTGCTGAGGATCGAACCCAGTGCCTCACGCATGTGAGACAAGCGCACTACCACTGAGCCACAACCCCAGCCCCTCACTCTTGTCTATTGAGTTAATTGTTTTTGAACATCTCAGAGTTATATCTCTGCCTTCAGAGATTTCTGGTTGGTTAAATTGAGGTTTTGGAGCCCTTGAGAGCCAGAGGACTTTTAAAGGCTAGATCCATGCGAGCTGAAGTTTTTCTCCTGTTTATTTCTCCATGTTCATGAACAGCTTAATTTGAATATAGTTGGATCATCTTTGAGAATTGTCATTCCTAAAAGTGCCACATTATTCCAAATAATGAAGAACCTCTGTTATTATCTTCTTTTTCTTTTTTCTTTCTTTTTGCAGTACTGGTATAGTACTATCCAGGGGTGCTTTACCACCAGACTATACCCCTCATCCTCACTAAGTTGCTGAGGCTGGTTTTGAACTTGTAGTCCTCCTGCCTCAGCCTCCTGAATGGCTAGGATTACAGGCATGTGTCACCACACTTGATGTCTCTGCCCTCTTTGTACGATTCTATAACTATATAAAAAGCAGTGAACACTAAATTTTCATTTATTTGATCAGTTCCTAATTTAATTCATCTATCTGTTTTTTCAGAGTCACTTAGAAAAGGAATTTGCTCTTAATTTTTTCTGACGTTTGCCTCAGGTTATTCTTAATCTCTATTCTGTCTCCTCCTTTCCAGCTTTTATCTGCCCAATTTCCTTACCTGCTAAGTACAAGGGGAAGGGAAAGGGAGAAAAAGCCTGAGTTCTCCCTTCTCTTCCTTTCTATAGTTGTTACCAACCACCCTCCTCCTCACATCAGTGCTCTCAGCCATTCAGTTTGGCAGGGACTCCTGTCCCATATCTTTAGTTCTGAATGTGGGAATGGGAAATGTAAGACATGGTTCTTTAGCTGAGGAATACTGAGTATCTCAGGGCCCATGATCTCTTTTGCTGCCTGGTATTGAAAAGCCCAGGTGATACCTCATATCTTAGCAGATATGCTTCTTATTCCTCACCATTCAACCTTTCTTTAAAATAAAAATATATATATATATGCATGCGCGCGCACACACACACACACGCAGACATCTACTTTGAATCCCCCCACCTCGCTTTCCCCCAACACCAAGATATCAAAATCTTTGATGGCTGAGGCACTGGTATATACACTAGGGAAAACAAAGACAGGCAGACACCAGAAGGTTCTTTGAATTGTTGTTATCATGTTAATGATATTTGGTTACAGCCTGAGTGCTTTGGGGAAATTTGAGAGCTTTCTCTGACCATTATGTCTTGGCAGCCAGTCTTAGGATTGGGAGTTACAATTTTCTCAGAAGACCATATCTTAGAAAAGCAGGAACTATTCATAACAGCTATTAAGTGTGTAGAATGAGCTTAATGATGTTTTGATCAGAGTTGGTAGGCAAGTTTACAGGAAGCATCTAGGTGATGTTTCTTTTCAAGGAAAACAGTAATGACCATCTTTTCCCTCTCCTCTTTGTACTTTTTCCTCATAGTAGGAATGTGTCAATCCTTGTTTATTATTGGCACTAGCTGGGGTTGTAGATTTGGCTATTGTTGGGACAGTTCTTACAGTCATTGTTTCTCTAAGGGCTGGAGAACTTTTACCCTGAAAATTCCTTCAATCCAGACTTTTATACTAGATCCTGACTCTGGATTTTCCTTCCTTCCTTCATCCTTCCATTCCAGATGAATGAACATTTGTTAATAATAGTGAAGTGAACAAATTATCTGCTTTTGTGGAGCTTACACTCTAATCAAAGATACATGAAATAAATAAATACATATGTAGTGTTTCAGCTTTTATAGTTTATGGAGAAAAATAAAGCAGAATAAGGTGAAAAGAGCATATGGGGGGAAACTCCTGTTTTATACAAGATGGTTAGGAAAGGCTGTAATGAGAACTGGTATTTGAGTAGAGATCTTCAAATGAGAGCGATCTGTGCAGATATGAGGGAGGTTGTAGGGGAGAAACACTTGATAAAGGTGGAACAGGAGTGCAAAGATCCTGGACCAAAGTATACTTGTTTTGTTTGAAGTGACATGTACATCAGTTGAGGCTTTGCAGGGAATGATTGGTAGAAGATGGGGTCTGAGAGGTGGTTGAGTGGGGGAAGGTCAGATCATATATGGCCATGTAGGCCAGTGGGACTTGGGCTTTTACTCTGAAGGTGGGAAGTCACTGGAGGGTTATGATCCTCTCAGCTGGTATATAGAGAATATGTCATGGGTGGGGCATAATGAGATCTTTTAGCACGCTCCAGCAGTAATCCTGGGTGGGTGATGATATTGATTTTAGTCATGGTTGGGAGAAGCACTCCCACTTTATATACATTTTGATTGCAGAGCCAACAATTTGATGATGGATTAGATGTGGCCCATGGGATTTGGCCTGAAAAACTGGAAGAATAGTGTTAATATTTACTGAGATGAGAAAGACTGCAGAAGAAGCAGGTTTTAGGGGGAAATAATGAGTTCAGTTTTGAACATGCCAAGTTAGCGATTTAAGTGGAGATATTATGTAGACAGCTGGATATATATTAGTCTGCAGTTCAGGGCAGAAGTCTGGACTGGAAACATAAATTTCCAGTGATTGGCAGATGGCACTTCAGTGTCATGAAAACTGATTAAGATAGTTTAGGGAGTGTGTCTGGAGAAGTCCAAAAACTGCCCTTGAAAACCTTTAATGTTTACAGAGAGAGGCTGAGACACTAGCAAAGGAGAATAAGAAGAAGCAACCTATGAAGGAGGAGAATTAAGAGTAAGTTGTATCTATGAAGTCAAATGAAGTATCTTAAGAAAGAGGGAATGATTATTAGATACATTGATACGGTAATCTGTCAATGTGGTAGTTTTATGAAATACCTTTTTTTTTTTCAAAAAAGATAAATTAAAACCCTAAAAGATTTTTAATTGAAGTTTTGTATCAAACTATTTTTTAGGGGAAATTTTTATAGCTACTCTTCACTACCCCTTTCTTTTTTTCTATTATACTTGACCACAATTTTACTGTAATTGCTTATGATTGAGTTGATATATGATATAAATTCAGAAAATGGTGAAAGCACATATTAGTTGTAGCACTTTATGTGCCTCTTTCTGTGGCTCATTTTTGAGTAAATAGTAGTCCATATTTTGCGCTGTAGCATCTTTGCAATTGTTTCTTAATCCTCTTCTTTCATCTCTTTCTACATTTTCTTCCCTTAGCCACTGATCTGTGGATAGATTCCTGAAAGATAGATCCTATCAGGTTTTATTATTGCTGAAAAAGTCCCTGTTGTCTACAGAAGTTAGTTCTCCTTTTTTGCCTCTTATTCACCATTCCCCTAAGCATTCTGCTTTAGGGAATATGGACTGCTTTTTCAGGGATTCTAATGTATATCTGATTTTTTATTAGTGTTTTTTATTGTAGGACTATGGGATAAAGGTTAAATTGCTTATCAGTGTACCGAAAGTCCTCCATGAGTTGCCTTGCCTCCATCTTTTGCAAGATGAGAAACTGGGCGTGTCTTGTTTTGCACATATGATACCTTTTCTTTTCTTTCATTTTATTTTCCCCCTAGAATTCACTCATCATCTTAGTTAGCTCATTAAGTCAGTTTATCTTTTTGTGTTTCCTCTTCTACTGAAGCTGGTAAGCATTTTTTTTTTGTCCTCTTTTGCCCATTTTTCTTTATATTCTCTGTTGTCTCTGTTCCTGTGACATTTCCCATATTTAGTATATTTTAGTCTGCTTTTATGGCTGGATTCCCTTACCTCTAGTAAATTTTTGTTGAATGAATGATTGAGTCAAGCAAATAGTTACTTAGTGTTGACCCAGTTTCGATTGACCCATTTGGTTAGGTATTTACATCCTTCAATTTGTATAGGATATACATATGAGCAATTCAAATAACATTCTTGTAGAGAGAGTCATACCACAAAGAATCTTAGGAAATTTATATTTTATTGAATATTTGTTCTCATTAGCAAATAATAAGATTTGTTGATGATTTTATTATATTTCCCAAGTCTTTTTTTTTGGTCTGGATTTTTCCTCACCTGTATTTTTTCCCCCTCTTCTGACATTTCTATTTGGATGTTGTCCTTAGTTACCTTCCATACAAAACAGCATGTTTTAAAACTTATTCCTTTAAGCTTGATCCCACTCCTCACCTCTGCACAAGTGTTTTTTTCTTTTTTCTACCTCTGTCTTGTGAGTTACTCAGGTTTCTCTGAAATCGTTAAGTGTCACTTCTACATTTGGTCAATGCATAAGTTCTTTTAAAATTCAACAGACCTGTTTTAGCTATTTCCTCTGTTCTTGACTTGTTAGTATTAGCAGTGAGAGGCTGAATAAGAGAATATCACAGTTCACAAATGATTATGATACAATGTAATGGGCATAGTAACATAGTAGTAATGGAATATCTGGGGCAGTATTAGTAGATAGGAGAAAATCCAAAGTTCTTATATCCTACTCAAAACCATATTTCTGACAATGAGTCTCCTATAGTTTATCTTATATCTGACACTGTCTACCTGAAGGTCCTATAGGATAAAGGCTCAGTCCCATAAGACTGCCACCGCTTCAGATGCCAATGGCACTCTCCAAATTGTCACCTGTGCTGATGACTGACCAGCTATAAATCAGGGTTCATACAGTTCCCTCCTTGGGTTCAACTAATTTGCTGTAGCACTTCATAGAATTCAGGGAAACACGTAGGTTTATCAATTTATTATAAAGACTACTGCAAAGGATTTAACTGAATAGCTAGATGAAAGAGATAAATAGGGCAAGCCATGTGGGAAGGGGCACAGAGTTTTGTACTCTATTTCTTTTTTTTTTTTTTGTACCAGGGATTGAACTCGGGTACTCTACCACTGAGCCCCACCCCCAGCCCTTTTTGTGTTTTATGTAGAGACAGGGTCTCATTAAGTTGCTTAGTGCCTCGCTGTCGCTGAGGCTGGCTTTGAACTCGCTATTCTTCTGTCTCAGCCTCCCTAAGTGCTGGGATTACATTATACTCTATTTCTGTATGTTACTTTCCAGGCACCTCCACATGTTCAGCAATCCAGAAGCTCTCTGAACCCAGTTCTTTGGGTTTTAATGGAAACATCATAATGTGGTTATGATTGATTACATCAGTGGTCACAGTGATTAATTTTACCTTCAATCCTTCTCCCCTCCCTGAAGGTTGGGGCAGGGCCAAAAGTCTCAATCCTCTAACCTTGCCTTGGTCATTTTGTTGACCAGTCCCTATCTTGAGGCTGTCTAGGACACCTAGCTACTAGTCACTTCATTATAATGCAGAAGACACTTATCACTCTGGAGATTTCAAGGATTTTAGGAGCTATCTGCCTAGAATTGGGTAGAAACCAAATATGTGTTTCTTATATCGCTATATCATAGATGTCTTGGGATGAGAGCTCTCTCTTTCATATATCCCTTTAATTTTACATTGGCTACCACCATTCTCTTTCAGGTCTTCATTATTATGTTTAGGTCGTTTAAAGTCCTCTTAGTAGCTTCTCTTGCCTTAACTCCTTATCATTCCAGTTCATCATATACCTTGTTTAAGTAGTTGTCTTAAAAAGAAAAAAAGCTGTATGTCTTTACTCTTTCTATTCACAGAATAAAATCCAAAAATAAAATCAAATCTGGAACTCAAAGTCTTTAACTTAGACTTCCATTTTCTGTGTTCTGCCACATGATCTTTCATCCAGTAAAATTCTTCTCAATCAAATATATTTTTCACTCTTCCTTTTTTGTCTTGATTTTTTGAGTCATCCTCCCTACCTCCAACAATGTTTTACTCATATTTTTCTCTATTTATTTACTGAACTTGTATCTGTCCTTTGACATAGTTCCTAATTGTTAAATCCACTATGAACCTTCTAGGTGATAATGCCCATGGCTGATTTGTTTTCTTGCTGCACTGGTGATTAAACCCAGGGGCACTTTACCACTGAGCTACATCCTCAACCCTTTTAATTTTTTAAAATTTTGAGATAGTCTTGCTAAGTTTCTAAAAATCTTTCTAAAGTTACTGAACCTGGCCTAGAACTTTCAGTCCCCCTGCCTTGGCCTCCCAAGTCTCTGGGAGTATAGATGTGTGGTGTCATGCACAGCTCATGCCCATGTTTTTGACACCTTTTCTTCCTTTTCCTTCCAATACATCATTCTCTCCTGTTTCTCTTTTGTACTTGTTCTTTCTCAGCTTTTTTTTTACTGACCTCTATTCATGTATTTACCTCATTTTTGTATCTGGGTAAATAATAGTGCCAGTAATTCAACTACCCAAATTGTAAACCTGGGAGTCATCCTAATTTGTGTTCTCTCATTTTCCATTAATTTTCAGGTCTTGCTAATGGATCTGTTCACTCTCCGTTCTCTTAGACTAAGTCTAATATTCTGAGTAGACTACCATAAAACACTCTTTTACAGTAATTCTTCTGCCTGGTCCTCATTATTCTATATAACATGTATTCAAAAAATGCTTGTTGGTTTTAGCCAGTTAGGAATGCCAAAAGCAAAACAGGGGTTAACCACCCTAGGGTAGTACTTGAACCATGTACTAATCCTTCTGTATCCATTAAAGGTTATTTCCTAAATATCTCTATTTGATGACACTGTTGTAAAGAAAAGTTCTGCTTTCTGCAAGAAATTTACCTAAGGAATATGAACATTATTTGTTAGGACTATAGGGGAAAAGCCAGAAAAGATGTATGGAAACAGATGTGGCTGGGAGAAGTGCTGGAAATGATCTTACCATTTTTTTTAATGAAAGGCTTTAAAGGATTATGGGTAATATGTGGTGGTACTTAGTGTCCAATGCTAGTTAAAGAGTAATGAACTACAGGAAGTTCTTGACACTGTGAATAGACAAAACTGTGAGCTTTATATGGGGAATTTTAATCTAGTATATTTGAGTAGTACTTTGAAGAGGTGCTGTTTAACCGTCAGTTAATACTTCAGAGAGATTCCTGATTTTGCATGTTCTGAATGATATTGGCATAATGTGCTAATGCTTGAGATGTGGTAATATAATCACTTACCTCCATGTCATTTAATATGCTTCATAAGCATGGACATTTAGTACTGAAAAATTATTTTCTGAACCTGCTATAGTAATAGAAGAGCTCTTTAGTTTATACAAATTTTTCTTCATTTGCTAACAGATAAATCTTAATAGATTTTGTCTAATTTGTGGTACTAAGGAAGAATCCAAATTTTCAGAATAAAAACTTAAAAAGAGCCCCTTAATATTCTGAATGATTTAGCACATATTTTGAAATAATTGAATTTGTTTTATGGATATTTTGTGGAAGTGTTGAGTATTTTATTAGCCTTTGCTGTTGCTTTATTGCTGATCTTTGTTTACTTTTTGATGAATTTAGGTGTTTATTAGACTGCTTTAGATTCTCACCTGGATGGTAGTTAGGAAAATCTATTTGAGCACTTTGTATTATAGGGTTTTGAAGTACAGAGTGGAATGTCTGTATCTGTTTGGTTTACATTAATCTGCCTAGAGACTTCCCCCTGGAGGAAGTGGAAAAGAAAGAAAAAAGGCTTTAGAGAGAATTCTCAAGGTGGGTAAGTGGTACCTTGAACCAAAGGAATAGCTTGTGTGTTTTGGTAAGGAATTCTGAAAGGGCATCAGATGGTTAGGGTGGTGTGGTTTGGTGTGGATGAAAGGCAGGATTTGTTGGGTAATGGTGCTAGGGAGTAGCTAAAAAGGAGACCCAAAACCACATTTCAAAGGCTGTTATAATCTTAGTTGCTCTCACTTGCTTTGTGTCTGGGCAGAGGATGTGATTTCTTCAAGTTTTGATTTCCTTAAATCTACAAAATAAGAATAAAAAAATCAATATATAGAGTTGTGAGATATAAATGAAGTAATAGATGTACATGACACATAACTACTCAATATTAGCTGCTGCTGTTAGTTATACCTTGGAGAGCCACACAGTGGCTTTAAATGGAAGAGTGACATGATCAGACTTATAATTTTAAATGTTCTGGGAAAGTATAAAGAATGGATCAAAGGGAATAAAGCAAAGGCAGGGAATTAAGGTGGCTTGGGCTAGAATACTGGTTAGAGATGGTAAGATTCTTTATCAAGAAATGAGGTAGTGGGCTGGGGTTGTGGCTCAGTGGTAGAGCACTTGCCTTGCACATATGAGGCACTGAGTTCGATCCTCAGCACCACATAAAAATAAGTAAATAAAATAAAGATATTGTGTCTATTTTTTAAAAGTCTTTAAAAAATTGAAATAGTGTTGAACAAGGCAGGATGTCTTTGAGAATTTTCACATATTGTCAGGTGCATCATATCCGAGGAGTTGGTGAAATCTAGAGGGAGCTTAGAGAATTTACATCAAGGATATGAACAGAGTACCCAGCTGAGTAAGAAACATTGTACGTTGTATTCTCCTATTCATAATTGGAGGGGGCTGAAGAGGATAGTTAGAGGCGCCCAGCTCACTGTTGTACAAGGACTTGTAGTTGAACTTGGCTGCCTGCTATTCTGTAGATGGGGTTGGAATTTTAGGACAGCTCCAGGTGATGGATGAGTCCAGAGCAGTAACTTTGGGTAGTACTCAGGACTTCCAAGTGTTAGGAAGCCCTCTTGAGTGCAGGAGAGACATGGCATGAACCATGAGTGACATTACTCTTTAGGGCAAAGGTAGGCAAAATGGTGACGTGTGTACAACAATCCTTTTGAAGCTAAAGAAGCTAAATCCTGAAAGTGGGAAAAGGGAGAGAAGGCATATGAACAAAGCCACAACGATGGACAGTTCTTTGCACTGGCCAAAAGGTGGCAGTGTCAGCTCACGCTAGCTGGTTTTTGAAGAAGCAAGTTTGTGGTTGTGTCTTTGTATTTTAAGTAGTACCTATGCAGAAAAGTTTCTTAGACAATTTGTACAAGAAGTTTTTTCCAATGTGCATCTAAATATTAAGAACTCAAGACGTTAAAAAAGCCACATTTTAGAAAGACCTTTTGATAGAACAGCAACTAGTCTTTATCAGTCGTCTGTTACTTCTGTTTTTACTATAAGTTATTTAACCAAGTGACTCTGTAGAGTTGTGTCTGCAAGAGAGCAGAAGAGCAGAGTTCTACTTGCCATACTTGTCAAACTTCCTTTGATGCTTTATGAAGTACCCTGTGGGGTGCCTATTTCTAACCTGGAATCTCAGGTAGTTTTTGATCACTTCCTGTGGGAAAAATTCTAAATTTCATATTACGATGTAGTGATGTAGTGCTCTTCGAGCTTTCTTTTCTTTTCTTTTTTTTTTTTTTTACTGTGAATGACTCAGTAGAAATATATTTTATATGCTGCACACACATAAGTAGACATATAACTGAAACAACTGTCATGAAACATTTACCCTCACTGTATGTTATGCCTTCAGATATTTTCTCTTCTGTTCCTGTTGGAGCAAGAATACTCCCCATTATTAAGTTGAAAGAGATTGCTTTAGGATATGCAAAACTAATATTAAGAAACCAAATGACCTTTAGAAAATATGGTTGGTTTTCCTTGTATGAGACACTTAATAAAGCAAAAATGTTTACATCAAACAAATACATTTTATAGTACTTGTTAGTCCTTTAGGGGCTGCTGTTACAAAATACCTTACATTGGGTAATTTAAAAACATCAGGTGGATTGGGGATGTGGTTCAGTAATAGAGCACTTGCCTAGTATGAGTGAGGCCCTGGATTTGATACCAGCACTGCAAACACACACACACACACACACACACACACACACTGCAGTTCTGGATTTGATACCAGCACTCAAACACACACACACACACACACACACACACACACTGTTTGCAGTTCTGGGGGCTGGAAGTCTAAGATGAGGGCACCAGCAGGTTTGCTGTCTGGTGAGGACTCTTCACAGACCATGTGTTTTAACTGTGTTCTCCCATGGTATATGGAGAAAAAAATCAGTTCACTTGGGCCTCTTTTATAAAGGCACTTACCATTCATGAAGGCTGTGCCTCATGACCTAGTCACCTCCTAAAGGCTCCACCTCTTAATATTGGGAATTAGGTTTCAACAATCAAATTTTGTGGAGGCATAGACAATTACACCACAATATACAAGTACTGTTTAAGGTTTTATATTTTTTATGTTTTTTTTTTTTTTTTGGTACCGGGGATTGAACTCAGGGGCACTCGACCACTGAACCACATCCCCAGCCCTATTTTGTGTTTTATGTAGAGACAGGGTCTCACTGAGTTGCTTAGCGCCTCGCCATCGCTGAGGCTGGCTTTGAACTTGCAATTCTCCTGTCTCAGCCTTCCAAAGTGCTGGAATTACAGGCGTGTACCACTGTGCCCGGCTGTTTTATATTTTTTAAATTTTTAAATTTTTAAAATTTTAATTAAAAAATTTTTTTCATAGTGCTGGGGCTCCAAGTCAGGGGTTCATGCATGCTAGGCAAGCACTGTACTACAGAGCTGCATCCCCAGCCCATTTAAGGTTTTAAAAACCATTCCAGCCTAGCACATGTGAGGCACTGGGTTTGATCCTCAGCACCACATAAGAATAAAATAAAGATATTCTGTCCACCTACA
Organism: Geosciurus inauris; assembly: GCA_004024805.1. Classification (NCBI taxonomy): domain Eukaryota; kingdom Metazoa; phylum Chordata; class Mammalia; order Rodentia; family Sciuridae; genus Geosciurus; species Geosciurus inauris. The sequence goes on along the minus strand of PVHX01000472.1, from coordinate 151,906 downwards.
ACTAAAAAGTAAATATTAAAAAAAAAAACATTCCAGGCAAGTGTCTTAATCTGTCTCTAAGGTCCACTGAATATGACCTACCTAGTTCATATTCACCATTGTCACACACAAATGGAATCGTTTCGCATGAGGAGATGGAGTCTATACAATAAAATTCACCATCTATAGTCTAATTGTTCCTCAACTCATTTATTTATAGAATTTGTATTTGTTCTTTAACTTCCTTTTACTGATCAGGCTTACTGGCTTTCAATTAGGAAGCTCTACCTTAATGTTTTTTCATCAGTCTGTTTTTCGAAACTTCTGCCTATTCCACCCAGTTGTACTTCTAGTGTTTTTATGTCATCTATTTAGAACATTATTTTTCATTTTCCTCTGTTGATTTTTTTAGTCATCTCTAATACCTCGAGGTGCTGACAATATTTTTTAAGACTTATTAAGAGACTTTAACAGTTTGTGTTAGTTGATTGGTTTGCTTTCCCTATTCTATTTTCTTGTATTTAGCTATGTTCATATGAAGAGTTATTTTAAACAATAATAGTCATTATATAGAAGTACTTTTTTCTTCTTATTGTGGTGTTCTTAGGAAAAACCACAATTTGTGTATTATTTTCAGTTCTTCAGGGGGCTCTGGTAAAATTGTTTTTTTCCTATTCTATTTTTGTATGCTTATGTTTGTGAGTACATTTTTTTTTTTGGCTTATTAAAGTTAAACTCAGCATTTTCTTTAGGTTTCTGTCCCTTTACTAACCTACCTTTCCTCATGTGCTTCTAAAAGCTTTCCTGAAGTGTTGATTTCTTCAGGAAATTAATTCTTCTTTGTTTTTTTTCCATTGAAACAAGCTCTAAGTTGCTTTGAGTAATTCTTGAATGTTTTTTCTTCTCTGTTCTAAACAACTTTTACATTTATGGAAGAAACAAGTTTTCTGATTTTGTGCTCCATGAATAAGTTCTTGAATATTTTGCACTGTTAAATTTGATAAGTTTGATGACTAGGAGAGACACTTATCAAATTTAAGTCTTTCCTAGTCATTGCAAAACTAAACTTACATTTTATTGTTCTGCACCTAACTTTAGCTGATTTGATATTTGACAAATTAAGAAGATTCTTTTTTTAAAATTTATTTTTAAAACAGAAAGCATTTCAAGTCATAGTATGTATATAGAGCTCAATTTTCCATCTGGTTGCAAACAAGATAGAGTCACACCATTGGTGTCTTCATACATGTACCTAGGGTAGTGATGTCCATCTCATTCCACCATTTTTGCTACTCCCATTCCTCCTACTCTCCCCCATCACTCCCCTGCCCCATCCAAAGTTCCTCTATTTCTCCCATGCTCCCCACCCCTACTCCCATTGTGTATCAGCATCCACTAATCAGAGAGAACATTCGGCCTTTGGTTTTTAGGGATTGGCTTACTTTTAGCATAATGGAGAAGATTCTTAGTGACAGTACTCTTGGGATTAATTTCTGTTAACTAGTTTGAGGGATTTTACTTGTTAAAACTGTTACAGTAGGTTGTAACTACAGTTGTAACTACAGTTAGTTGCTATTAAGAGTTGTATGAGTAAGTATCAAAAATACTTTAATTAAATCACACAGGGAGCCAGCATTTAGAAAGCATAATAATACTGAGCCTAAGACTGTGCCATACTCCATTTCTTTTGTAATTCAGGATTTTTTCCAATAATGTTTTATTCCAAAAGTTTTAAGTTTCTTCTTAGAAAAATGGAAATTTGATACCATGAATGTAAGTGGAAATTGAGATTACAAATTAGAGTAAGTTATTAAGCAAGAAGGAAGCTTTCACAGAAGAGATTGTTTTCTTGATTACGGTTAATAACCCATTGTAATTTCTGGTGAGATGGGGAAAAAATCAGTATCATGAACCTGGTGCTTGTTTTACTTAGGTAAACAGGAACTGATAAATAGGAGGTTGTAAACCAGTTCTGTAGGATCTCAGATATTATTTGAAATATACTGCCAGTTGTGTTAGGATATAGTGTGTGTGTGTGTGTGTGTGTGTGTGTGTGCGCGCATGCGCGTGCACACATACATGTCGATATAGTAGATTTAAAGTAAAAATTAATGAAATTCTCAGCAATACACTTTTAAGAGATATTCTTCGTCTTACTGTACATTTATAAAACACCAGTATGTGCCAGGCTATGTCCTAGGGCTCCAGTGAGGAAATAGTTGGAAGAAAGTCCTATAAATGGTTATTAAGGACATTAGTGTCCAGGGGTAGGAACAAAACACTTGAGGGATCTGAGGAGTATTTCTTGGCATGTTGAAATTGAACAGGAGCCTACAACCTAGCGTGGTGGGCTTGGCTTTTACAAAGGTGGCTTGATACTATGCAGAATGTAAGAAGAATGAAGGATTATGCATTCCAGGCACTAGAGATAGTGCATGAGTCCCACAACTTCTCAACAAGTCAGCTGTAAGCTTTTATAAGTAATTAGTGGAATAATCTTGAGCTGATGATTAGCTACAGTATCGCTTGAAAATTCCCTGGCTTATTTTTTCCTTATTGGACTTGATACTCACTGTGCATCCTCATACCTTCTTTATATAATATTAATTATATTTTTATGTATATTTTAATGTCTAGTCTCTGTAGGACCATTAAGACTGTGAGTACAGGTTCTTGTCTATGTTTTGTACAGTGACTGGCCCGGTGTTTACTAAATACTTAGTAAACAAATAAATGGTATTATGGGTAACTTTATAATGGTGTTATGGAGAGCATATAGTAATAGTTTTGTTGGAGAAGAGAGTGTGGTTTAATGAATGTTTTTAGGTATGTGTTCTTTCCTTCTAATTTCAACATAGGTTTTCTTCCCTTTCTCATTAATTGGAATTTAGCCCTTTAGATTTCATTGAGGACATACTTCTTGAGTTCTGTTTCCCTTGTATCCAATGATTTGGAGGGCATATTTTACCACAAAATAGGGAACCTGGGCACAACAGCTATAATTCATTTACTCAGGAGGTTGAGGTAGGAGGATTGCAAGTTGAAGGTCAAGCTGAGCAATTTAGTGAGACCCTGTCTCAAAATAAGATTCAAAAAGGGGCTAAGGATATATAGCTATGTGGTAGAGCAGTTGCCTAGCATGTTTAAGACCCTGGGTCCAGTCCCTGATCCTTTAAAAAAAATCATTACTACAAATAGGATATTTTGTGTGAGGTTAGGTTCTACACCTAGCATGAAGGTTAAAAACCATGTATAGTCAAAACTATCTTTGACAATTCTGATGGTGACCTAAGTTTAACTTGGTCAATTTTTCTTGCAGCTTTTGTTAAGAGCCGGTTTATATAGTTGCTCAAATAATATTATCTCTCTCTTGGTAGTGTACTTATGCTATGACAGCCTGTGCAGAGTTAATGAGAGAAAAAGATTCAGATCTTCCCTCACTTATTCACTTTGTAATTTATTTTTTTTTAAATTTCATTTTTTGTTGTAGATGGACACAATATCTTTGCTTTATTTATTTATTTATTTATTTATTCATTCATTCATTCATTCATTTATATGTAGTACTGAGGATCAAACCCAGTGCCTCACACATGCTAGGCAGGTGCTCTACAACTGAGTTACAACCCAAGCCCCTTGTAATTTGATCTTACTGAGTGAAAGGATGGGGAGAATCACTTATATCATTAATGTTTCTCTTTGAAGAGTAATTTTACTTTGTCTAAATTAAAATACACATGTGATGTGATTGCCTCTTCCATCTGTATCTGCTAGTCTTACCTCTACTTTAGTCAGGGACAAACATTCATTTACTTACAAACAATTTTAAGTTCTGAAAGGCTGTTCATTAAGTGTTTCTATAAACAGTAGCTAACATCCTCCTTTGGTGGAAGGTGTTGCTAAAACTTTTATTTTGATTGATTGTTTTATTCATGATATAAAAGCTTATGAATTGAAAGTGAGTAGAGTTGCGTCTGTAAGTGGGACCTGTGGACTCTGAAGTTTGTGGTCCTGGGACCCTGATTTGCTTTTTTTTTTTTTTACACCTCGGAAGGACTTCTGTAACCTTTTCTACTCTTACTCATTCAAGGCTACGGAAAAATCTAACTTTCAACACAGGTAGACTCCCACTTCATATAAAACAGACTTCATTTTTAAATGGACTAATAATATTTAATGCAATTGTAGGATTGGTGGGGAACCTGATTTATCTGCTCCTGGCATACCTGTAACTCTGAAGGGCCCAGGACAGAATGAATTTTCCTTCTTTTCTCGAAATTCTATAAGAATAGGGGACTGCAAACTAGTTTTTCTTTTACCTGGAAATATCTAATTAGTTTTTCAGTGAAATAACTGAGTCATCATAGTGATGCTGTGACAGTTACTGTGATGATCTTGAGGCACATTCTGAATCATCAGAAAAAGAGTATATTAGATGCTAATTAGCCCCATGTACATACTGAATTCTAAATATTAGTATTTGATTATCAGAACAGTTTATTCCCTAATCTTGCCAGGTTGACTTACTATTTAAATGTTTGTTGTGCAGTAATATTTGAGATTAATATTAAAATATGAGCTTTGTAATCTAGTATTTTAACTGTTATTAAATGTTGTTCTTTTAAAGCTTACATATGGGAGCTGAGTGCAGTAGTGCATGCCTGTGAGCCAGGAGGATCACAAGTTCAAGACCCTTAGCAACTGAGTGAGACCCTGTCTAAAAATAAAAAGTAAAAAGAACTGGGGATGTAGCTTAGTGGTAAGGCTCCCTGGGTTCAAACCCTAGTACCAAAACCAAAAAACAAACAAACAAAAAAAGAACTGCGGGTTGTTAAGCCCTGTGGCATGCTGACATAAAAGTGAAAATCCATCACATGGTGACTTGTCTGGGCATATGGCATTGTGACCTGGCCACTTGGAGGGGAACATTTTGTTGTTCTTAAAAAGTAACTTTTAGAATTTTTTACTTTTTACACTACAAAATAATCAGTGGCACAGCCTTTGCATCACCTTTGATCTTTCTCTGTTCTTGAATTGGAGTCTGTCTCTCAGGGTATGGTAGGGGTCAAGGATGCCCACTGTTCATATACCTGTTGGTAGTGTTTTCACCAAATATTCCTTGGTACATGTCTAAACAGTGCAGCTTAAAAGCTATGACCTGGAACTCTTATATATCCTCAGTTGCAGATGAGAAAACTGGTTTAGTGAGAGACCAAGTGACTTGTCTTAAGCTACAGTACTAGGAAGGTGGTGAGCATGAGATTCTAAACCTGAGCAACCACACAACTCTTTTAGCCCCTAAACCTTTATTCTTTACCACCTCCAAAGATAGGGAGAGAGAGGGAGGGGAAGGGGAGAAGATAGATATGAAAATGAATGGTAAGAGGAGGAAGATAATGTAGAATGTTAGTAGTGTATCGTGTATCGCTTCCTCTGATGAAAGCATTCTTAGTAGCAGCTTACTTTTTAAAATAAAAATTATATATGGACTCTTAAAGTCATAACGAATAGAAAAAAACAATATTGATTAACGTTTAATATATCTATCACTTAGCTTTTAACAGTTCTCAGCTTTATCACTTAAATCTCCTTATTTTTGAAGGAGTTTTTGATATTTAATGGAATAACTCAGGGAAATCCTAACATGTAATTTCTTATTTAAATGCTTTGGTATTTGTAGCTCTAAAATAAAACAGACTTCATTTTTAAAAAGTGGGAGTATTACACTCATCACTCTTCAGTCCTTCCCAATCCTTAGTATGGTACGGTTCCCATTCCATGTTCAATTTTCTTGAATTGTCTCAAAAAAAAGGTCTTTATTACTGGCAATTTGTTCAAATTAGGATCCATATAAAGTCCACACATATTGGTTTATTTATTTGGTTGAATATTTATTTATTTATTTATTTATTTTTGTACTTGAACCCAGGGGCACTGTGCTACTGAGCTACATCTCCAGTTCTTTTTGCTTTTTATGAGACAGTCTCAGTAAGTTGCTCAGGCTTTCCTTGAACTTGAGATCCTCTTGCTTCCGTCTCCTGACTAGCTGGGATTACAGTTGTGTGCATTGCACTGGGCTGATATATTTCTTAAACTTTATAACATTCCTTTCTTATTTTTTTGTTGAGGAAGATTTAGCTTTAGTCTTTTTATCTAGTGGATTTGTCAATAATTGATGATTGCTACTTAGATGTATTTACTAGGATTTGCAAAATGATGATATCTCTTATTTTGTGAGTCGTCTTTCCTGCACTTATTGTAGTGATTATTCTGTAAAGAAAAAATTTTATCACCATTTTCCTTTTTAAAATTTTTTATGATTCTTAGCAGGGCATGGTGGCGCAAGCCTGTAATCCTAGCACTTAGGGAGGCTGAGACAGGAGAATCGCAAGTTCAAAGCCAGCCTTAGCAATGACGAGGAGCTAAGCAACTCAGTGAGATCCTGTCTCTACATAAAACACAAAATAGGGCTGGGGATGTGGCTCAGTGGTCTAGTGCCCCTGAGTGCAATCCCTGGTACCAAAAAAAAAAAAAAATTTATGATTCTTATTGGTGATTGAATCTAGGTACTTGAACATGCTAGACAAACTTCCACCACTAAGTCATATTCCCAGCCTCATCACCAACTATTTGATTACCTTGAAATACAAGAAAGACAGGATTGATGCTTAATTTTTATCAGTTTGTAGAATAAGTTGTCAGAATGAGATTTATTTTTGGTATTGATTATTATAAACAATTTGAATATTTTTAATTTTTTAGAGAAACTGTTTTAGAGAAATTGAGGTATAACTTACATACAGTGAAGTGCATAAATCTTAAGTGATATACCTCCTGGTGAATTTTGCACCATCCTGCTCAAGTTAAAGACTCTTGCCAACACCTCACTCAACCCCTTTCAACCAATTTCCTCCCACAGAGTTAATCCTTGGCTCTGGAGTTCTCATGATGTAAACCCAGATCAGCAGTATCTGCTGATGGGAACTATTTAGAAATTCATTCTCTAAATGAATTCTACCCTAGACATTGACTCAGAAACTCTGGGGGTGAAACCAGTGATCTTGTTTTGAGGAACTCCTCCAGGTGCTTCTGATACAGTGTTGAACCACTCACTGCTCTATTCTAACCACTGTTGTCTTGATTAGATTCATATGTTTTGACTCAGCTCTTACATAAATGGACCAAGTGAACATTTCTCACATTCCATTGTTTTCTGCAAATCTTTTTCATTGGATTTGCTACCCTTTACTCAGCAGTTGTAAGGCCTCTGCTTCATAGGAGGACACAGGAAAGCATGGGACTATATATTTATCCCTGGGTGGCCTCTGATCACGTCCTGTGTGCCTGTATCATGGAGAAGGGTGCCTTTCTCTTAAACACTAGGTTAAGGTCTGTAGAGAAGAGCTTGCTCTTCCAAACTGATATGCTAATCCACATTTGGCTTTTAAACATAATTAAAATGTCACTTCATTGCTGCTTTTTATGATGGCCACCTCTTCCGTTTATGCTGTGACCACATCAAAACTATTCGAATGTCTTGTTTTTCCTTGGAGGCACTTGTCTCTCTTTGGAATCTGTTTTACTTTCTTGCCTTACTCTGAAGGGTTCAAAAAGGTTATGAATTTGAAGGTTATCTTCATTGCAACTTTCTCCCCCCCCATATCCTAAGTGAAAGTGGAAGCCCTATTTTGATATTAATAGAACCACACTGTGTGTACTCTTAAGTACTGTGTTCTTTTGTTTAAAAGACCTTGCTAATTTTCTCTATAATATTGTAAATAACAATCATTCTTTATTACCATGTTACATTCTACTGTCAAAACAATAAAAATTAATAGAAAAGTTAAACTATGATCCTTTTTCTTTTTTCTGGGATGGGGGAGTATTGTTTTGCTAGCAAAGAAGAAACATAGGGGACTTCTGTCCCAATGGCTCTGATTCTGCCCATAAAGGGGAGCAGAGGGCTTGTGAAGAACTAATTCAAAGACTACATTCCATGTGTTCTGTCCAGGAGTTGTAATTCACTTGTTAATTTGGGAGATAGTAATTTCTAAACTCTTCTGGAGCCATCCCCAAAGTCTGACTTACTTTGTTCCTAAGGTGGGTGTGTACTTAAGGACAGATAAATCTGCCTACGATGGGGAAGAAAGGTAGTCCTGTTTCTCTTGAGATTAGAGAGGGGGAGAGATTAGAGAGAAGCTAGGAGAGAGGAATAGAAAGAAACATATCCATTTAAAAAATAAGTTACAGTGGCAGAGCAGCAAGGGCTATATTCAAAGCATAAAGAGGACCATTGTTATATTTCCCCACTGTTCCTCAATTTCTACATTCCATTTCTGTGGAAAAATGGACAGTGACATCTCTGAGCTGCTTCCTGCTGAAAGAGGGCAAAGTTGGGGGAAGTAACCCAAAGTCCTGTTCTCTATCAGGTGGAGTGTGGATAGACAGTTAAGGGTATTCAGCATCAAGGCAGTCTAGAGATCCAGAATGGCAGATGACAGATAACTGGACAAGACATGCATAGGGCAGGGATCATACTAAGACAATAAACATGACAGCAAAGCATTACTTTTTTATAAACAGCACAAAGCAATTAGTATTTCAACCAGTCTCTGAAAACCATGAAAACAGTAACTCGTAATCATATCAGGGAAATCAGATTGAGTTTATCAGTGTAGAAGGTTAGGAAGATTTGTAGGTCTATGAGATCAAGCTCAAATTAATTCAGGACAAACTTGCGGCTGTAGAGTCCTTTGTGATTATTAGTATCCGGCACTCCCACACAAGAACCCTTCCTTTATAACCTTCAGCTTTACTTACTTTTGGTAGGGCTGACACAAGTAGACATCTTAAGTTACATTAAAAACAAAACCAACCATTGTTTTTCCTTTTAAATGTCCAATGTAGGACTGTGCTTAGGCTATACTTTCCTGCCGATTGTTTAAGACCAAGTTGGTCAAAGCTGACCTTGTTCCTATCTACTGTTAAGAGTCAGCTCAGATTTTTCAGAGTTTACTCTTGGGAACATGTACAAAGCCTCTTGACTCCTTTAGCTTTCCTCTACTACTAGTGCTATCTAGGATAAGTCAGGGTCGCTGACCATATGTGGCTTATTGTGGAAGCTATCAGGGACATTTCCCTCTCCAGTGACCCTTATCTTTGCAGACTGTGCAGTGGTTGGCTTTCTGATCACTAGGGTCCTTTTGAGTTCCCTGATCAGCAGATTGGGTGACTTACCAGAGTTGCAGTGCTCAGAGAGGAATCCCATTGTTCTCTGGGTCCTAGCTGATCTCAGAGGGCACAGGCCAAAATGTTGTCTGCTTTTTTCTTGGCTTTTTTACTTCCTTGACTTTGATCTCCAATTTTTTAGTTTCAAACATCCAGCAGGCCAGTTTCACCAGTCTTAAAGTGGGAGTAACAGGTTATAACTTTGGTACCTATAATTTTACACCTTTAATTGGGGTCAGTATTAATACTGGAAGTCAGCATTATATCGTATCTATCCTATAGGTGATGACTTATTATTTCAAATTAATTCAGGTTGTTTTATTAGAAGCTGTACCTCTGCAAAACAATGTTATAAAGTTTACAAGGAAAATACAAAATGAAATTAACAGAGCAAAAACATATTCAGTTTGTGTAATAGCTATGAACCAAGAAAAATGATTTTTATAATTTTAAACCTTTACTTAGTTATATATTATATGCTTTGTTTTTTTTTTTGAGATCACAGTAATCTTTACAACAAAAATGGATCGTTTGAAACAATTTTAAATGAGCTCAAGTCTAGCCTATTTGGGAGCCATTCTAACATGGAATAAGGTGAGAGGTAGAGCCTTATCTCAGGTAAAGCAGGGATCTTGACAAATAACACAATCCAATATTACATCTGAAATATGAATCAAACAAAGGCTTTAAACTAAAGTAAGCTTTAAACTTTCTTTTTGTGGAAAAAGTGGCAAAATGCTACCATGTTTTACAGTGTCACCTTTATACAAATCAGGCGACCAAATTTGTCATTTCTATATAAATCTGAAGGAGACTATTGCTACAGACAGTTTAGTTTAGAGAGCACCAGCTTGGTAAAGTGCTCTCCCCTAAGCTTTACATTTAACTAAGCTTAACTTTTAAAGTATAATTTAGAATCTGTAGTATAGGGTTACAATAATCACAGGTGTGCATGGGTTAGCAGTAACATCAAAAAAATCAAAGGATAGCCTTAAATCTCTTAGATACATTTAGGAAATAGTGTTAATAATGACCAGAAATTAACTTAGTCAAAGCAAACAGATGTAAGACAAGTCTTTAAATGACAGTGTAGCCCTTCTGTGTTGGATAGCATGAATAAAAGAGTTGCACTTATTGGCCACCTTGTCAGTAAACCTAGATACATTTTCATTTTATAAACTTTTACATATAACACTTAGACATGGCTCAGATAGATGTAGTTCTTAGATGTATACATATGTCTAATTGCATATATTTAGGGTGTCGACTATATTGTTATAACCACAAATAATAGTTGTTTAACCACTTACAAAGTAATCATTTAAAAGACTTTAAAATAGGTACAAACCCTAATTCTTCTGACTTAGCTTCCCCAAGTAATAAGACCTAACAGATACAAGAAAATTAATCTTGACAGATAAAAGCAGGTCAGTGTTTCATACTTTGCTTCATATCAGTACATTAAAGTTTAAATAACTTTGATTGTGCTAATTATAGCCAGTTTACTCACAAACTTTTTGTGATTTACCTTATGCAAACCTTCTACGACTTACTTAGTCATCAAAACTTGTTTACATTCGTATTTTTGTGCTCTCTTTCATCTTGGACTTTAGCACAAGAATATTACTTTACCAGACAAAATATGTTCTCATCTAGAAACATTTCTTTTATCTTCTGATTTTCCATACTAAAATGTATTTCCATTTCTATAACTTTTGTTTATTTTTTCTAGTTTTGGACCCTTTCTTAAATTCATATTCTGAAATAATACTTATTAATGTTATCTGCACATTTAATTTACACAACAAATTTCATCCTAGGAGAGGGTCGGACAATCCAGCATATATATAAAAAAACTGTCCCTTAATCTTTTTTCTCCCAGGTTGTGTTCAAGGGGTTGGAGCACAGGATATTTTTGAGCCTGACCTGTCTCCCTTATCATTATTATAATGCCAATAACTTTGAAGTCCCCACTGTCAGTTGTACCTAGAGGCTCCTTTAGGCCTTTGTCTTACACTAGGCATATTGATATTCAGGCTCTTTCCATTTTTTTCTTTAGGCTTCCTTGATTATCTCTCTGTAAAGGCTGCTGTAAAACACGAGTTGGCCTTTCTGTTTTTTCTTTTCTGGATGCAGTAGTTTATCTGGTCAGTCTCCCCATGCATTTAGTTTGATGGGATACTGTTATAGCAAGAATTGCTTTGCCCCAGTGATGGATATCCCCTGGCCAAGGGGGGTGTCATATCTTAAAAGGGGGTTGATTCCTATCCCCAGGTCATAAACTAACACTGGTAAAATCTGCTACATCCTTTGTGGCCAGCAGCACGCACTGCCCTCATCCCACCATGGGCAAAAGGGGCTGGAAGGCAGGACAGAGGCCAGGTTCTCTTTGCCCATTTTTCTACAGCCCAGGAAGCTTTTTTGTCCCCTCTTCCACCTGCCCTGTGGTAGGTGGGCAGTTTAGGGCTAGTATCCTTGCCTCATAGTGAGTTAATCTGTGGCTGAGGCCAGGCTGAGAAATAGTGCTGGGAGTATCAGCACTGCGTTTAAAAGATTTCAGTCTTTTTTAACCCTTTCTTTTAGTATCTTGCTATCCTTGCATACCAGAGGCAGTGCCTTGGCACCTTCAAATTAGTTCCTGACTGTTCGGACCCCTTATCATGCAACTGCATAAATGCTTGTACATATAAAATCTCTTCCATATACTTTACCCCTGACAGACCAACTTCAACTGCAAGATTGCATAATAATTCAGAAAGCTATTCAAAAACTAGGTCACTATAGCAGAACATTGTCTTAGGCTTATTACCATAGGTGGCCCTTTCTTCAGTTTAACTTTACCTCTGACAGAACCAACTCCAGTTTCAAGATTGTACAAAAAAGAAACAGAGACAGACAACCAGTGAAGAGCCCCGAAACCAGGGTCGACAGACAGGAACCTTTAAAACAGACCAGCCAAGATCTTTATTGAAAGACTACCTAGAGGATCAGTACAGTATTGGCCATGCCTTAAAAGGGTCAGAAACAGAAACAAAAACATATACAACCAGAGAGAATTCCCGAACCCAAGGCCAACAAATAGATGAGAACCTAGAACAGTCCAGAATATCCCTAAGTTCTTGAGTCCTACTTAACCATGACTCCTACACCAGTGGCTCCAAGATGCCCCCACAAAGAGGGACCAAGTGTTCCATGAACAGGAATCAGATGTGTGGAATCAGGAGTCTTGGTGTGCATACCAGGGGACTTCCAGGTGGCCAGGGTATTGAGACTTTACTCAGTTTAGTGTCCTTTTACTCAAAGTGGACCATGATGGAACAATTTGTACTGTTCAGAAAGAGCAGGTGGGAGTTCCAGGAAGCAAAAGGAGCTTTGGCAGCTGCTGGGATGGTCCCTCAGTCCCTCTCTTCACTCAGAGGAATAGCTCCTCTGCGTTGACCCATGGCAAACTCAACACATCTCCTAACTCTCCAGCAGCTGACTCTCAACAAGTTCTTCAGCCACCTTGCATCCTCAGCATGGAAGTGGGGTTACTTGAAGAGCCAGGACTGCCCAAGAAAGCTGGAGCAGGGGCTGCTCTGAGGTCCCTTCTGGGGTGCCAAATTTGTTACCAAAAGCTCAGTTCTTATCCCGATGCCAATCCAATAATGAGGACACGGTTTTGAGAAAAAGGAAGAAGTGGCATTGCTTTGCTAGCAAAGGAGAAACATGGGGAACTCTTATTAGAGAGGCTGAGATTTTCTGAAACTATAATTCAAAGCATGTGCATCTTTATAAAATGTTTCATGTTTAGATATTTATTGTCTAATATACAAAGCAAGTTTGAGGTTGGGTAATGCATACTGGTGAATGAAATTTGTTATGTACCATTAGTGAATTCACAGCCTACCAATCATCCATTCATGTTAATATTACTCATGTTTCTCTTCTCTCTAACACTTGGCTCCTGATACCATTCTTATTGCCCATTTAATTTAGAGAACTTTGCTGTAGCAGGCACCATATAAACTGAAATGTTACACTGTTGAGTATTGTGAATTGATAAGGACCCAGAGTTTGTAAAATGTCTGTTTACTATTTTAAAAGGCAGTGCAACTACTCAGGTGTTAGGTTTGCTTATTATTCAAGCAGCTTGGCATCAGCTTCTTTTCCTAGCTCTCTGCATTTTAATGACATTTAGATGTCCCACAGTTATTTGAGTTTGTGTTCCTAAACTGGTAATATTTGGAGGGAAAAATCTTTATGGTTTTGCCGAAGATATCTTGTTTTAGTCAGCTTCCTCACTGCTGTGTCTTAAAGACCCAACCAGTACAACTGTAGAGGTGGAAAAGTTTATTTGAGAGCTCACGATTTCAGAGGTCAACAGAGCTCCATTCCTTTGGGTTCAAGGTGAGGCAGAACATCATGGTGGAAGAGTGTGGCAAAGGGAAGCAGCTTACATGGTGATTAGAAAGCAGAGAGACTACACTTGCCACATACAAATATATACCCCAAAGACACAACCTAATTCCCAACTCCTCTAGCCATACTTTACCACTAAAGTTACCACTCAGTTAATCCCTATCAGGGGATTAAATCACTGATTGGGTTAAGGCTCTCAAAACCCAGTCATTTCTCCTCTGAACCTTCTTGCATTGTCTCACACATGAGCTCTTGGAGGACACCACATCTAAACCATAACATAGCTTCTGGTTCCTCTTCTAGCTAGTATTCTCCCTGTTCTTTAAATTAAATATCAGAAAGTAATATGCTTTGAATTTGCATTTAATAGCATTATTTAATGTTCACAGAGTCCTTTTGAGTCTAACTTTTCACAAGTTATTTTGATCTCTATCTTACTAAAAGTGAAGTTGTAATAGGAGAGAAAGGTCAAATTGATAAAATAATGGGTCTTTGTGTTGAACTTGGTGTGTCCTTTTTAAAACCATGAAAAGTCTGGAATGAAGTTGCACTTGCACTTAACTTTAGCCAGAGGTATCCTTTTAACTTATTTATTGACATAATCAAGCCTTTGTATCAGTTTATTCCACAGATAACAGCTAGAAAAAATAAGGGAAAAGGAGACGTGGGGAAGTGACTGGGTAACACAAGGTAAATAAATAACAAATCATTTAAAATTATGATGTAGTTACCTGAATATGAAAGTAAGTTTCACCAGTGACCACTTATGCCTATGTAGTCACCAGCGGCGTTGTTCAGTTAATTGCTCTTAGATTCAGTAGTGAATTTATGCCTATTTAAATCCCTAAAATGCAGGTAATTCATAACCTTCTCAAAAGCTATTTGAAAACTAAATATAGAAAGTGAGTAGGTGGTTCCTCAGATAATAAGGTAATAGATATGAAGGGAGTTTGAAAAAGTGACAGCTCTTACTGTTCCTCTAAAAAAACTTTTTAAATTAATCCCTGGGTCCTTCAAAGTCTTCCTGTGTCTACTCTAACATTAGCTATCCAGTTCCTTCCTTTACTCTTATCCCTTGTTATTAGTAAGTCTCTCAGAATATTTCATTCTTTGTCATGAAGACAACCAGCATTGGCCCTGGAATCAGGTAGACTTGAACCTAAATCTTCCTTGGCAGTTTATAAACTTGTGAGTTTGGAGAAGTATTTTAGCCTTTCTGAATCTTGGTTTAGCTATGTAAGATGGAATGAAATTTACCATCATATAAAGATTAATAATAAGGATAAAATGCCAAGTCTGGTTCCTATCCTGTAAATGCTCAATTTTTTGTGCTGCTTTTCTTTCCTTATCCAGCTACGGATTCCTTTTATAAGCCAGAAACTTGGAATTACCTTATATTTTTGTACTAGAGATTGAACCTACTTGCACTTTACCACTGGGCTACATCCCCCGTCCTTTTATTTTTTTGTTTTGAGACAGAGTCTAAGTTGCTGAGGGTCTTGTTAACTTGCTTAGGCTGGCACAGAACTTGTGATCCTCTTGCCTTAGCCTCCAGAATCACTTGGATTACAGATGTGTGTTACTGTGACTGGTTGATGTATTGATTTTATAAAAGGAATTTATAAGTAATTTTGACAATTCTTTCAAATATGCAGTACAAGTTTTATAAATATGCCGTAGTGAAAAAGTTATTACAGAAACTAACTCAAAATCTTGAATGTTTACAAGTTCTTCACTTTAGGTATTATTCTTCATTTACCATTAAATTAAAATAGAGTTAGCAGAGTTCTATTACTTTTGTTTTGGTACTGGGGATTGAATCCAGGGGTCCTCTACCACTGAGCTACAATGCCATTACTTTTTATGTATTTTTTTATTTTGGGACAGAGTCTTGCTAAGTTGCCGAGACTGGCCTGGAACTTGTGATCCTCCTGTTTCAGACTCCCAAATTGCTGGGATTTCAGGTGTGCACCACTATGCACCACTTCTATTACTATTCTTGATTCTTTTCTGGAAGATAATAAAAGACGTGTCTGGTTTTAAGCAGCCCATGAAATATACCACTCTGGTAAAAAATGTACCTATTCCTGTCATTTGAATCCACTGGCTATCTTGGTGAGAACCTCCAGACTATTAAAGATACATTTCAGAAGAGGGTAAAATCATTACTTTCATTCAGATATAAAATAAACACACATGTTAAAGTTTTTTAAAAAAATCTTATTATTGTCACCAGAGTCAGAGATGTTACACTTATACAAAGGAGAATGCAAGGAATCAGATATTTATAGGCCAGGAATATTGTAGTTAATTTTTCAAATGATGATAAGTTGGCTTCTTCCAGGAAGGTAGGGAAAAATTAATTGAACCTCTACTGGACAAAATTTATTTGCACATCTGTAGACAAGAGTTGTGTTCGTTTTTTTTTTGTTGTTAAAGTTTACAGTGTTGTAAACTAGCTTAATGACAATTTTTTGAAATTTAATTTTCCCCAGAGGCTCCAGCATTTCTTTGGAATGATATCCAGTAATTTCTTCTGCTTTCGCCAAGTCTTAATATTTTCATTAAGGAGAGTCCCCGTACCCCCAGTATTCCTGTCGAATTGTTTCTTTATCCTTGGTATTTCATTTACGAGGATATCTGTTTGGATCTGTGATGTAGTATATTTTTCCTTCTGTAGTTTTTTTTCTCCTTTATTTTAGGTTTATTTTCTATTAAATCTCTTTGCCATTTGTTTATTTTACTGAAAGACTATTAATTATCTTTCTGTTCAATCTTTGTCCTACATTTTTTAATCTTAAAATTTTTCTCCTTACTCTTATTTGAGTTGCAGCCTCTGGTTCTTTTAATTGCTTTTTTCAAATTTATGGTTCTTAATTGGTTTCCTTAGCTATATAACCATTCTTTTCAATTTACCTGTTTTTTGTCTTTTTATCTTTGAGCTTTTGTTTTATGAGATATATATGTTCTTATTAGGTTGTTCTCTGTTACACAGAATGCACTGGTAATTTCCTCCTTTTCCTTGTTTTATGTTTTCTTTTAGTCTGGGTTCTTTGATTTGTGTGCTTTGATTTGTGTGATTTGTTTACACAGTTGCCTGGGGATTTCTTTTATTTTGCTCAGACTTAATGTGAATAGATAGGTTAGACTGCATTTATCATGATATAACAGTAGGTGATTTTCCTCAGGGTCTTTCCCACCTTACCTAACTTTGTTCCTTTTATTTCACTCCTTCAGTACCTCTTTTGATAAGTGTGAGTTGTTCTCTGCCTACTTCTCTAGTTGAAGTATGAGGTGGTATCAGTAAAAGATCTCTTTCCTTGTCTGATTAGATTGTGTTAGTATCCTGTGCTAGCCTCATTCATTCTTGCCCAGGCTGTGGTACATTTCTATGGCCTTTACACCTTTCCCTTAACTCAGCATAGTGCCTTGGAAGTTGACAGATCCTGGTAACCCCTCTCTCTGTCTTTACTTACTAAGATTTTGATGCTTCTGTGTGTAAGACGTTTTCCTGGATTTTCTAGAGCATCCAAATCAGATATTCCTATCCAAATTGGGTGATATTTGTTAAAAATTTCAAGTTTTATTAGTTTACTTATCTTTCTCATTACTGTATCCAGACAGTATAATCAAGCTAGGAGACATTTTATACAGTATAGAATCATCTTTTCTGCCCATTGCTTTTTAAAGTTTGTAGATTTTTAGTTTGAACAGTTTGTTTGCAGCCAGTAGATTTTGACTAAAAATTCACACATATTTGTGTATATATTCTGTCCCTTTTATTAATTGTTGGGGACCAGACATTGTGTTATGTTTTACCTCACCATCTTTACTAGTATATCTATTAATTTTCTAAATATTTACTTTTGATGTAATTAATAAAACTTATGTATTCTGAGAGCTCTAATTCTTAGGCCAGAGTTGACTTGGAGTTGATTTTTTTTTTAATTAAAAAGTTAACAATTAAAGGTTATATCATAAGGTACATTTAAAAAGATCAATGAGTGATCCAAAGGCATGTATTTTTCTCTTATTTGCATTTTTTATTGTTTTTACAGAAGTTTTATATAATTATAGTGAAAAGATAGTGACCATATTATATTTTCTTTACAGGTAGGAGAAACATTTTATACTTTGCTCTCATCTTTATGATCTTATCATAAGATGTTTCATGGTTTATTAACCAGTTTCTCATAGAAAGGACATTGGTTGTTTCCAATTTTATGTTTTTGAATGTGCATTGAACTTTTTGTCTTATAGTTTTACATAATCTTTAAAATAAATCTGAGGGATTGAGATTAATAGGTGGATCAACTTTATTAAGTCTTTATTCTTCTCATCCTGGCATGGACTGCAGTGTCTGTTTATGTTATTGGGTGAAATTTCTTCCAAGATAGTTTCTTAAAATGATAGTTATCTCAGTCCTTATTGCCACAAGAATTATTTTTTTGAATGCTGTATTCTTTATCTACATCCTTTCCATGACTTCAGTAGTTAATGCCATTAATCATTAAATATGTTCCAATTTGGTAAGATCATGTGTTTTTTTTTAAAAAAAACAAAACTACATGTTTTTATTTTAAAAAGAGGAGACTATAACTCAAAGTGAAAAAAATTATCTTTTCATAATTTGAAAGATGCACTAGAGAAGTATTTTTTTATATACACTCAAACTTGGGAGTCTAATTTCATTATTTATGGACTTTTCTATTACTATCTATAGCTCAAGTTGATAAAAGTATTTATAAAAATGAAATATTTTCAGCATAAATTTATTAATTTAATTAGTATATTTAATATTTTCTAAGAGTTCTATAGGATTAATGAATAGCTTTTGAGTTTTTCTGCATGTAATTATTTAAGTATATGCATTCATATATTCATGTGATTACCCTTATTTAAGTATGTTTAATCTCTCTTCTTGTTTTTCTTCTCAGATTCTGTCAAATTTAAGGACAAATGTACCTTATAGCTCATGGAAGAAAAAACACAAATCAAGACATTTTTGGGTTCCAAGTTGCCAAAGTATGGAACAAAATCTATAAGAAATACACAGCCAATACCAAATGGGACAGCCATTAATTTATTAGGAACTTCCAAGAGCAGTAATGTCAAAAGTTACATAAAAAATAATGGCGCTGATTGTTCATTGTCCCATTCATTTAATTGGAGAAAAACAAATAAATACCAACTTACTGCACAAAGTACTGAAGAGCCTAACAGTTCTCAGAGTTCACATGATAAATTAATTGATCCTGAAAAACATGCTTCTACTCAAGGAATGTTTGAAAAAAATGGGATAAAGGGAGGTTTAAAAAGTGTATCTTTATTCACATCAAAGTTGGCAAAGCCAACCACTATGTTTGTGTCATCTACAGAGGAGTTAAACCAAAAGTCTTTTTCTGGACCATCTAATTTGGGTAAATTCACCAAAGGCACATTATTAGGAAGGACTTCATATTCTGCGATCAGTGCTCCAAAATCGCAATTGAATGGATTTTATGGAAACCGATCAACTGGTAGCATGCGAAGGCCTAGAGCAAACTCCTGTGCCACCAGAAGCAGTTCTGGAGAAAGCTTAGCACAGTCCCCAGACAATATTAAATCTATTTCTTGTGAAAAAATGGTAAGGTCACAAAGTTTTTCACATTCCATTCAGAATCCATTCCTTCCACCTTCATCTATAACTAGGTCACATTCCTTCAGCAGAGCTGTAGATCTTACAAAGCCTTATCAGAACCAACAGTTACCTATCAGAATGCCTCTGCGATCAAATATGCTAACAAGAAATTCCCGACAGTCAGAAGTACTCAATGAGAATGAACATTTGGGTTATGGATTTAATAGGCCCTATGCTGCTGGTGGAAAGAAGTTGGCTTTACCAAATGGTCCAGGTGTAACTTCCACTTTGAGTTATAGGATGGTTCATCCCTCTCTGCTGAAGTCTAATCGACCTCCATTTTCTGGGACTATCACAGTTGATGGTAATAAAAATTCACCTGCTAACACGTGTGTGGAGGAAGAGGCTACAGTTTTGGCTAAGGACAGTGTTACTAATAAGGACCAAGAACTAATTGAAAATGAAAGTTATAGAACAGAAAACAACCAGACCATGAAGCATGATGCTAAAATTAGGTACCTGAGTGATGATGTGGATGATATTTCCTTGTCGTCTTTGTCATCTTCTGATAAGAATGACTTAAGTGAAGACTTTAGTGATGATTTTATAGATATAGAAGACTCCCATAGAACTAGAATAACTCCAGAGGAAATTTCTCTCAAAGAAGAAAAGCACGAAAACTTACCATCAAAGGATATATTTGATTCTCCCAAGGAAAATGAAAAAGCCTTCAGTAAAACTGATGAATGGATAGATATAAGTGTCTCTGGTAAATATTATAATATCCTTGAATTTATTTGCTTTTTAAAGATAATATAACTGATCTTACATTTAGAATTATTTTCTGATATATGCCAAGTTACTATGCATTTCATACAGTGATGGATGAAGATAAAACTGGAGTAGAGCAACATTTATCTTCCTTGTGACTTTGCTGTCTATCCCTTTTTTTTACCCTATCTGAAACAAAATCAGTAAAAGCACTCTTCCTTTGCTCTTCTTTGCCTGTCATGCACAGACGTGTTCCTACTTAGTATAAGCAATGCTTTCCAAAGGATTTTTTTTCTCACTTCCCCCAAACATTAGTATACAATTAGACAAACTGTTTACTTAGGCTAATGATTATTTTTTTAAGAGTAAAGCTGTACCAAATGAGAGCACCTGAAATAATACAAGTTACGTCCTATCCATGGAGTTTTTTAAAATGCTAGGAAATTTTCTTATTTAGCAATCTTTATAGTCATATCAGAGGAACTTTATTTTATTTTTTAATTGAAGAAAGTGGGATAGCCTCTATTAAGCATTTCCTCTTATAGTTGAGTGTATTGATACTAAGTACTGGAGAAAGTATTGTGTGTTCATATATCCTGAAAAAAGAACAAACGAAGGGAATTGCAAAGCCATGTGGGCTAAACAAGGGACTAGGTTATGCCTAGAAATGCACATAAACCTTTGGTCTTTTGTGGGTCTTATAAAAGAGACTGCCAGAACAAGTACTTTTGCTTATAAGGAAGCAGCTGCAAGGTTAAATAATGTACACAAAGGAAGGGAGTTTTCTGGCCAGTGGTTAAAAGTAAATATCTTGGGAAATACTAAAGTAATATGAACATGTAAGAAATGTTGCAGAAGTAAAAGGCAGTTAAATGAATTTTCTTTTTGTTTACTAGAAAATACTTCAGTAGGTTATTTTTAAGACTATCTCTTATTTTTTTATAATTTAGGAATTACAAAATGATGCAGTTATACAGTTTGTACCTACCTTTTTGCTGTTATATATCAAATTCTTAGAGCTTATATTTTTAGAGCATGAGAAATAATTATATTTTTGTAAATTAGTAACTTTTTCTCTCTCTCTTTAAATCAATTGAAGACAGGAGTGAATGTACAAAACATCCTTCTGGAACTAATTTGATTTCACCAGATACGGATTATAGAGCTGGTTCTTCATTTGAACTTTCTCCATCTGATAGCTCTGATGGAACATACATGTGGGATGAAGAGGGCTTGGAACCCATTGGAAATGTCCATCCAGTTGGCAGCTACGATTCTTCTGAAATGAATAGCATTGTATGTATGAATTTATGTGCCCTTTTAGAGTGTTTATTTGCTTAATTATGACACTGATTTTTTTTTTATTAGTTTACCAATTCATTTTTTTAGTTTCTGAGACTAGGGAATTCATATCAGTAAAAGTATGAAGAGTCTATGACATTTGACTTAAATGTACTAAACATGTATATGAACATATTCATCATACATACATATGTACATACTGTATTGGTGAAGTTAATTTAGGCCATAGATTCTCATGGAAGTAGAAGACAATAATAGTTTGTTCCATTTGGTGAGTGGAGGCCAGAGATGTTGCTTCACATCCTACAGTGCACAGGAAAGAATTATCCAGCCTAAGATAGCAGTAGTGCTGCTGTTGAAAAACCCTCGGTTAGGCTGTGCTTTTTAGTACCACCTCTGAGTGGCTTAACACAGTGAAAGCTTTAGCTTTTACTTTTAGAGAGTGTATTGCGGGTCTGAGCAGCTCTCTGAGCACCTGTCTTTAGTGATCTCAGCTGTTTTGATCTTGGGGCTTGTCCATCTTTTGAGGCCCTTTCTTGTGGCAGAGGGAGGGTAAGGGGAGACGGCCAGCATCTCTTGAGGGTTCTTCCTGCCGAGGAGGATGTAAGCCACCTGAGAAATTAAAGTCTAGAGTAATTAGTAAAGAACAAAAATTAAAGTCAGAAAGATAGTTTCAAAAGTTGGAGCCCTTGATAGGTCCAGACCTTAAGGGAGCTGGAGCTAGACAAGGCAAAATGGCTCCTGTGGTTTATTTAAAGGAGTACATCAAAGGCAGGGATAAGGTTTCAAGGGTGGAGTCTTGCTTCTTGGTGTCTTGCAATCAGCAGGTTGATTGGCATCTTGGCAGGTCATACCCATCTCAGGGGCTGTGCTGCTAGAGCAGGTTAGCTTATCTCTGGGGCCACGTGGGACTTTTGGCAGAGCTTGAATAGGGCTGCAGAAGTCTGGGCAGTCAACCAGACAAAATATTGAATGGCGTTCCTAGACACCACATTCTCCTATTCAGATGGCTGTGATATGTAGTGGTTCACACACAGCCCATGGATGGCTCTCTACAGGAGGGAGTGCTAGAAAGTTTTATTTATGTGTTTATTTGCCTTGTCCTACAGGTGATACTTGGCATTTTCACTTAAAACCTATTGACCAGAACTGATCATATGGTCCCACAAAACTACTGAGGAAATAGGAAGTGTAGTTTTCTTATGTGCCTGGAAGGCAAGGGAACTGGGTGAGAGTGCTAGAAGACCTACCATGCATTTAAACATATATATTTTAAGAAGCATTGTAAGTAATATGGAAAATATGCTATATGAATAAAGTGTACCTGATATGTTTAAAATAATCAATTATGATTATTCAGCATATAAAATATGATTTTTCCAGAAAATCAAGTGGATAGTCTTTGTGGACATATTATATTACAAGTGAATTTTAAACAATATAATTTTCTATACTCATATAAGCCTGTGATGTGGAACAACAACAACAAAAAACCAGGCTTTTTAGATTGTATGGAGAGGATAAGCAGTTAATTTAGAGAGAGTATCTTCATCTCATTAGAGAAAGGATGTAAATAAAGGTTACAGTTTAGAGCCTTTTGTTCTTTTTTTAATAGGATTTTAAAAATGTATGATTGATGTATAGAGGAACATTGTGTCCAACAGATGGCAGCAATAAGCCACTTATTACCTAATGTTTTCAGAGGTTTTGCAGCTCAGCTCATCATGCCTGTAACAAATGACAAAGTAGCCTTCTCTGAAAGAGTTCAGATTGACAATTAGTTCTTTAGATGCATGGATTTTCTTATTAATCAGTAGGCTTGTGTATGATGGAATGGGAACAAACAAACGTGTTCATTCTGTGCTTTGGAACAAGATGGCACCTGTGTCTTCTCATCTAAGGCAGAAGTCTGAGAAAGGATAGAGAATCAGTAGAAAAGTTGAGAAGGGTGTTGATCTCCTACTGTGATAGCAGATTTATCATTTTTGCTCAGAAGTACTGTCAGTTTTTTGCTTTGAGTATCTTAAGCTTATTTTGTTAGATGTGTACCTATTTAGAATTTTTTCTTGGTGAATTATTTTTGCAGTCTTTTAGTCTTCTTATATCTTCTCTTTCCCTATTTATACATTTTGTCTTAAGATCTTCTTTCCCCTTAGATACTAGTATACTTTACCACTTATGTATTTTCCTTCCTTTTATGATCAGCCTTTTTGATACATAGCAAATACTTTATTATTGTTGTTGTCTTAGTTTTAGTACTGGAGCTTGAACCCAGGGGTGCTTTAGTACTGAGCTACACCCTCAACGCCCCCTCCCTTTCTTTATTATTTTAAATTTTGAGGCAGGGTCTTGCTAAGTTGGTGAGGCTGACCTCCAATGTGTAATTCTTTGCGTTAGCCTCTTGAGTAGTAGGGATTATAGTCATGTGTCACTGTGCCTGGCAATAATAATAATGTATTATTTTTAAAAATTCAATTTGTCCTTTTAACTAGTAAGTTTAGTCATTTGTGTTTGCATTTATTGATATTTTGGGACTAGATTCTACCATCTTAATATTTTGCGTTTAAATAGTGTTCTTTAAATTTTTTTTCTTTCTTTTTTTACAAAGTAGTTTAAATTAAACTTAACATATTCTCACTTTTCTCAGCCTGTACAATAATGTTTATTTCCAAGGCAGGTCAAGATGAGAAGATTTCACTAGAAATCTGTGAAATAGAAATTTCACTGTGTTACTACTAGTATAGTTTAGTTCAACCCACCATTTATTTCAGCTCTTACTGTTTTCATAGCAGGACTTTACCTTTGAAGGAAATAGTGTGTTCATATACATTCTGATGCAAACTTCTTATCCTGTTAAAGACTCAAGTAGTTTGTAGATTGACTATTTTGCATAATAATGGTCTAGAATTCTGGATATTTGTTAAGTGCTAGTAGTATTTTGTTGAGGTGTAATTTATATACAATAAAATTCACAAATCTGCAAACAGCCCAGAGAATTTTGACAAATGTATGTACTTATTTGATAATCATTTACTTTAAGATACATAAGCATCTGAGAATATTCACCTGAGAATATTCCCTTTCTGTTCCTTTCAGTCATTCTCTCACCTCATGGAAAGAGGTACAACCACTGTTGATTTTTATCACTATGGATTAGTTTTGCTTATTCTTAATTTCTATATAAATGGAATCATAAACATATTTTATGTCTGGCCTCTTTTAATCAATATTACATAATTTGTCAGTTGTAATTTACCCTTCTCATTTTATCATATCCCTTTGTGTTAATATAATACAACTTATTTTATCCTGTTGTTGAATAGTACATTTTATTTTATCTTGTTGATCGCCATTTAGTTAGGCTATTTCCAGTTTTTGGCTATTAGTGAATTGCACTATTGTGCATATTTTGCTGTGTTTTTTATGAACATACATTTATTTGTATTGGTAAAATACGTAGGAGAGGGATTTTTTGGCTACAGGGTAAACTTATATATTGTATATACTTACATATATAGTTGTTGTCAGTTTTACAAAATGATAGTACCTATTTACAACTCCCTCAGCAGTAAATGAACATTCTAGAATTTCTACTTTCTTGTCTGCAGCTAGTGTTGTCTTTTTGTATGTTTGATATTCTGGTGGGTAGTAGAGTAGTGCACTGAAATTTTGTCTTCACTGAACACCTTCATGGATACTTATTGGTCATTAGGCTATTCTGTTGTGAAGTGCCTTCCATTGAGTTACTTGTATTTTTTCTTACTAGTTTGTAAAATTTTTTAATATATTTTTATTTATTTCGAATATAAATCTTTTAAATATACATAGGTACATGATATTATATAAAATATTTTTTGTATATATTTTCTACTCTGTAGATTGCCTTTCAGATCTAATAGTGCCTTTTGATAATAAAATTCACCAATTTTAATATTGTCTAATATATCTTTCCTTAATTGTTGCCATGTTTTTGAACTGTTTGTGAAATCTTTGTTTATCTTAAAGTAATGAAGGTATGTTCCAACAAAGTCTTCTAAAGATTTTGTTTATTGATTTATATTTAACTTTTCACATTTAGATATATAATCTGGAAATTATTTTTGTGTGAGGTCAAGATGAATTAATTTATTTTCTTGGTACTGGGGATTCAACCCAGGAGTGCTTTACCACTGAACTATATTCCAGTCCTTTTTTATTTTTTACTTCAAGAAAGGGTCTTACTAAGTTGCCAGGGCTAGCCATAAACTTGAAGTCCTCCTGCCTCAGACTCCTGAGTCACTGGGATTACAGTTGTGTGCTATCATACCCAGCAGTTTTATTTTTTTAAATGCTGTTTTCCCCATCCTACTACAGGATCATCTTTGTCATAAATTAGTGACTGTGTACATAAATATTTCTTGACTTTTCTTTTAGTTCATCAGTCTGTCTAGCCTCGTGTCCATACCACATTCTTTTAATTATTGTAGCTTTAAATGTTTTGATGTTTGGTTGTATAAATCTTCCATCTTTTTTATTTTCTGGTATTTCCCTATGTCTTATTAGCCTTTCATATTTTCAGTTAAATATTGGAACAAATTTGTCAATTTCTGTAAAAGACCTGGAGGGATTTTGAATGGGATTGCATAGAATTTATAGATCATTTTGGAGAGAATTGATAAATTTATGATAGTGATAGTTTACCAGTTCTTATAGTATATTCCACCATTTATTTGGAATTTAGAAAAATTTCTTGTTAATATTTTATACTTTTCTGTAAAATTTGTAAACATATTTAATTTATTTTTAAGTGTTTGTGCTACTACAAATGGCACTACTTTTAAAATTTTATTTTCAAAGTATATATTACAAATATACTTGATTTTTGTCGTTGACCTAGTTTTTTAATAACTCTGGTAATTCATTCACTAATTGGTTCTAATAATTTGCCCATGGATATTTTAAGAATTTCTATATATACTGTATAATCATAGCATTTGCATTATTATCCCCCACCCCCAAATTTCAGAGGGAACATTTTTGATAGTTCACTATTAAAGTTGTGGGGAGGGGCACATGGAGAAGAAATACTATCAGGTTGTGAGTTTCTTTCTGATTCTTTTTTTTTTGAGATAGGTTCTTGCTATGTTGCCTAGATTGGTCTTGAACTCTTAGGTTCAAGTGATCTTCTCACTTTAGCCTCCTAAGTAATTGGGACTGTAGGTGCATACCACAGTGCCCAGCTTGTAAATTCTCTTTTATTTTGTTTCTTGAATTTTTATTATGAGTGTATTGTTTACCAAATGCCTTCTTTACATCTGCTAGATCATTGAATAACTTTAGCTGCTAGTGTGGTGGATTGCATTGCTTTGTTTTCAGATATTAAACTGCTTTTGCTTTCTTTCACTTGGTTGTGATATATTATCTTTTAACATATTGTTAATCTTGATATGCTATTTTATTTATTTTTGTATTTGTGTTCATGAGCAACATTGTTCTGCCTTGTAATTTTCCTCTTTTTCTGTGATATTTGATATCAAGGTACATGCTAGCTTTATTACAAGTTAGTTATTCCTATTTTTCTGCCCATTGAAAGAATTTTTATATAATTGATATTAACTTTTTCCTTAAGTATTTAAAAGAATTCATCAGAATTCAACCTGTTGGACCTGGAATTTTCTTTGTGAGGTTTTTAGAAATAGATATTGTCCCACTAAAACTTACATGTGTATTTCTTCTTATGTTGCTTTCTAGGATTTGTCCATTTCATCTAAGGTGTCATTTGTTGGTGAAAGCTCATTAGGATTATCTTATCTTTTTAACATTTTTTTTTTTTGGTACTGGGAATTGAACTCAGGGTACTTGACCACTGAGCCACATCCCCAGCCCTATTTTGTTTTTATGTAGAGACAGGGTCTCACTGAGTTGCTTAGGGCCTCGCTGTTGCTGAGGCTGGCTTTGAACTCGCTATTCTCCTGTCTCAGCCTCCCAAAGTGCAGAGATTACAGGCATGTGCCACCGCGCCACTGCACCAGCTTCTTGTTAACATTTTTATTGTTCTAAAGTGATGTACGCTATTTCATTCCTAATACTGGTAATTAGCATTTCCTCTTGTTTTTTTCATTTTAAAGAAACAAATTTGGACTTTGCTGATTTTTGCTTTTTTTCTGTTTTACAGATTTTTGTTTCATAACATTATTTCCTTCCATCAGTTTTTTTTAAATTTGTTTTTTCCTTTCCAAAACGCATGATATGGACACTGGATTATTGATTTTCAGCCTTTTCTCTCCCTCTCAAGGAGAAGGTTTTATTATGTAGTAAACAATGCATTGAGTAAACACCCTTGTAGTAAATATAGCAGTGAATTTCTTTTAATGCACCAATTTTAAAAGGTGAATTCTAAGGTAAAGGTGTAGGCCATTCTCATTTTTAAAACTTCAATACATTTAGGTATTCATAAACAATACTTAATGTATATTATTTTATGTGTTTTATATCTTGTATAACAATGATATATGATGTTCTTAACTTTAAAATTCAGTTTCATGTTTTTGTGATAACTGTTTATATTTTAATCTAGTTTATTTTTACTTGAACATAACAATATTCCACTGTTAATTAGCATTTATTAATAATACCTGTACAGTTTACAATAATAAACATTCTTATTTGTGTCTCTTTGATCATATGTCAGAGTTTCTCTAGAATATAAACCTAGGAATAGTATCACTGTATCACAGGTTATCTGAATCTCCAACTTTACTAGGTACATGCAAATTTCTCCCAAAATTGTTCTACAGTTTTATAATTCCCAGTAGTGAATGAGGATTTCTGTGGTTTGTCATCTTACTGTCGTTTAAGTTCGCCTGGGTTATTTTACTTTAAGGAAGAGACCAAAGATGCTTTATTTAGTCTTTCAAAAATATGTTAACCTAAGTTATTTCAGAGATAGTGGCAACTTGTCTCTATTCCGGTAGCTTTTTACCCCATTTATCAGTCCTTCGCTGTACTCTGATTGTTTTGATTATACTATGGTGAAATCATGGTGCTCCTTTATACCTGTGTCTATGTTTAGGGACCCTTTATCATTCCACTATACCTCACCTATGTCCTGTGTCAAGACCATTTGAAATTGTTCATATTTCTCTGACTGTGGATTTGTCTTTCTAGTTTTATTAATTTTTATTTCATGTAGTTTGAAATTTTGTTATTAGGTACGTACACATTTAGGATTGTTATACTTTTTTGAAGAAGTTACTCTATTATGGTTATGAAATGTTCGCCTTTATCCCTGGAGATACTTTTTCTTGAAGTTTATTTTATATTAATAGCTCTACTTCAGATTTCTCATGCTTATTTTCCCCTTTTTTTGCTTTTAATCTATTGATGTGTTGATATTTAAAGTGTGACATATATAGAGAGAATGTAGTTTGCTTTTTATACATGTTGAATATTTATACCCTTTAATTATAATATCTAGATCATTTATATTTAAATTAGTTATTGATATTATTGGAAACAAAAAGATCACCTGATATGAAGGTCAATGGAAAATTGGGTAAGTGATAGGTTTGACGGTGTAATATTTTGGAAAACAGTTGAATAGTCCTCCTGTCAGGCACAGAGAGAGGATTGTTGGAATGCTTGCAATTGTTCATTCTCTCATTTATCATATGGTACACAGCAACAGATTTGTTTTGCTTGTTAACACTTTATCTTGCAAATAAAAAATAAAATAAACATATCCATATATATGTGTGTGTGCATATATATATATGTATGTATATATAAGCATAGGCAATCTCTTAGGTATTCCATTATGGTTTTTATTTTATTTATTCATTCTAATTAATACATGACAACAGAATGCATTTTGATTCATTGTACACAGATAGAGCACAACTTTTCATTTCTCTGGTTGTACAAGATGTAAAGTCACCCCATATGTGCAGTCATACAAGTACTTAGGGCAGTCATGTCCATCTCATTCCACCCTCTTTACTGCCCTCATGCCCCCTCCTCTCCCCTCCTTCCTCGTCACCAATCAAAGTTCCTCCATTCTCCCCCTCCTTCCCCTATAATAGATCTGCATCCACTTATCACAGAGAACAACCGGCCTTTAGTTTTTTGGGATTGACTAACTTCGCTTAGCATAATATTCTACAACTCCGTCCATTTCCCTGCAAATACCATAATTTTATTCTCTTTTAATGCTGAGTAATATTCCATTGCGTATATATATCACAGTTTCTTTATCCATTCATCTATTGAAGGGCATTTAGTTGGTTCCACAGTTGAGCTGTTGTGAATTGAGCTGCTATAAACATTGAAGTGGCTGCATCATTGTAGTATGCTGATTTTAAGTCCTTTGGGTATAGACTGAAGAGTGGGATAACTGGGTCAAATAGTGGTTCAATTCCAAGTTTTCTAAGGAATCTCCATACTGCTTTCCAGACTGATTGTACCAATTTGGTTTTTTGGGACTTGCTTATTTTACTTAGCATGATAGTATCCAGTTCCATCCATTTACTGGCAAAAGCCATGATTTCATTCTTCTTTATAGCTGAATAGTGTTCCATTGTGTGTATGGGCCACATTTTCTTTATCCATTCATCTGTCAAAGGTCACCTAGGTTGGTTCTGTAGCTTAGCTATTGTGAATTGAGCTGCTATAAATATTGATGTGGCGACATCACTGTTTATGTTGATTTTTAAGTGTTTTAGGTATATGCTAAGGAGTGGGATAACTGGGTCAAATGGTGGTTCCAGTTCACGTTTTCTGAGGAATCTCCATATTGCTTTCCAGAGTGGTTGCACCAATCTGCAGTCCCATCAGCAATGTATGAGTGTACCTTTTTCCCCACATCCTTGCCAGCATTTATTATTACTTATAGTCTTGATAATTGCCATTCTGACTGGAGTGAGATGAAATCTTTAGTTTTCATTTCTGTATCCCTAATTGCTCTGATGTTGAACATTTTTCATATATTTGTTAACTGATCATATTTCTTCTCTGTAAAGTGTCTGTTCAGATCCTTTGCTCATTTATTGATTGGGTTTTTTTTTTTTTTTTTTTGGTGTTTTTTGAGTTCTTTCTGTATTTTGGAGACTAAGGCTGTATCTGAGCTGCAGGTGGCAAAGATTTTCTTCCATTCTGTAGGCTCTCTCTCCATGCTCTTGTTTCTTTTGCTGTGAAGAAGCTTTTTAGTTTTATACCATCTCATTTATTGATTATTGAGTTCATTTCTTGCACTTTAGGAGTCTTATTGATGAATTCAGTTCCTAAGCCAACATGATGGAGAGTTGGGCCTACTTTTTCTCTGGTAGATGCATAGTCTCTGGTCTAATGCCTAGGTCTTTGGTCCACTTTGAGTTGTGCAGGGTGAGAGATAGGGGTCTAATTTCATTTTGTTAAATATGGATTTCCAGTTTTCCTAGCACTGTTTGTTGAAGAGGTTATCTTTTCTCCAATGTATGTTTATGGTGCCGTTGTCTAGTATGAGTTTATCTCTGTGTCTTCTGTTTTTTGCCATGAATCTTCATGTCTGTTTTGGTGCTAATACCATGCCGTTTTTGTTACTGTACCTCTTTTGATACTGTGATGCCCCCTGCTTCGCTTTTCTCGCTCAGGATTGCTTTGACTATTCTGGGCCTCTTATTTTTCCAAAAGAATTTCATGACTTTTTTCCATTTCATCGCAACTTTAATATGAATTTCATTAAAACTGTGTAGTGTTTTTGGTAATATGGCCATTTTGACAGTATTAATTCTGCCTGTCTAAGAACATGGGAGATCTTTTCATCTTCTAAGGTCTTCTGCAATTTTTTTCTTTAGAATTCTATAGTTTTCATTGTAGAGGTCTTTCACCTCTTTTGTTAGGTTGATTTCCAAATATTTGATTTTTTTTGAGGCTATTGTGATTGGGATAGTTTTCCTAATTTCTCCTTTAGTTGATTCATCACTGATGTATAGAATGCAGTTGATTAATAGGTGTTAATTTTATATCCTCTGCTTTGCTGAATTTATGAGTTCTAGAAGTTTTCTAGTTATGTTGGTTTTCTAAATATAGAATCATGATGTTGGCAAATAGGGATAATTTCTGTACTTCTTTTCCTACCTATATCCCTTTAATTTCTTTCTTCTGTCTAATTGCTCTGGCTAGTGTTTCCAGGACTATATTGAATAGAAATGGTAAAAGAGGGAATCCCTGTCTTGTTCCTATTTTTAGAGGGAGTGCTTTCAGTTTTTTTCCATTTATAATGATGTTGGCTTTCGGTTTAGCATATATAGCTGTGTGGTGGCGCACGCCTGTAATCCCAGCACTTTGGGAGGCTGAGACAGGAGGATTGCGAGTTCAAAAGCCAGCCTCAGCAAGAGCGAGGCGCTAAGCAACTCAGTGAGACCCTGTCTCTACATAAAACACAAAATAGGGCTAGGATGTGGCTCGGTGGTCGAGTGCCCCTGAGTTCAATCCCCAGTACCAAAAAAAAAAAAAATGTATATGTATATGTAAAATATATATGTATATATATATATCTTTTACAATGTTGAGATATGCCTCTACTAATCCTAGCTTTTTAGTGTTTTAAACATACATACAATGTATTTTGTCAAATGCTTTTTCTACATCTATTGAGATAATCATGTGATTCTTGTCTTTAAGTCTATCAATATGAATTGCATTTATTGATTTCTGTATATTGAACCAATCTTGCACTCCTGGGGTGAACCCTACTTGATCATAGTGCACTATATTTTAAATATGTTTTTGTATGCAATTTCCCAGTACTTTATTAAGAATTTTTGCATCTATCTTCATCAGGGATATTGGTCTGAAATTTTCTTTCCTTAATGTGTCTTTGCTTTTGATATCAGGGTGTTACTAGCATTATAGTTTCCTTTCCTGTTTCACAGAATAATTTGAGGAGTTTTGGTGTTAGTTCTTCTTTGAAGGTCTGGTAGAACTCAGCTGAGAATCTATCTGGTCCTGGGCTTTTCTATCTTGGTGGGCTTTTGATGGCATCTTCAATTTCCTTGTTAAAATCGATATGTTTAAATTTTTTGTGTCCTCCTGATTCAATTTGGGTGGGTTATATGTCTCTATAAATTTGTCAGTGTTTTCAAGATTTTCTATTGTATTAGAGTATAAATTTTCAAAATAGTTTCTGATTATTGTCTGTATTTCGGTAGTGTCCATTGTGATATTTCCTTTTTCACCTTTCATTTTAGTACTTTTGAGTTTTCTCTCTTACTCTTCATTACTTGGCTAAGAGTTCATCAATTTTATTTTTTTCAAAGAGCCAACTTTTTGTCAATAAAATTCTCATTTTCTGATGCTTTTGTCCTTTTACCCCATGCTCAGTAAGTCTACTTCAATGTCATTTCCTCTTTTTATGTTTAAAATCTGTTGCTTTGGTTTAGAATAAAATTTCCAAATTTCGATTTGTTGTCCATAAGCTATTTTCATGGCTGAACTTTCTTATTTGTTTTTTTAAAAATATTTTTTAGTTGTCATTGGGCCTTTAGTTTATTTATTTATATGTGGTGCTGAGAATTGAACCAAGTGCCGCAGGCATGCTAGGCAGGTGCTCTACCACTGAGCCACACCCCAGCCCATGAACTTTCTTACTTGTGTTTGCTTTTGCTGTGAATTAATAATTTTCTTGCGAGCTTTTCTTTTGAGGCCAATGTGAAGACAGTATTATTTTCTCCGTTCATTTATACTTGTGAATTCATGATGAGAAGGGTAGAATAGGAGGTATTAATGGTCGTCTTTACAAAATGATGCAGAGATTAATGTTGTACGTAGTAAAAAGTGACAACATACAGTACAGATAGATGACTTCTTCCCCACTTGAGTCATTTGATAGTAAGTTCCTTATCTGAAGCCCCATAACTTTCAGATGCTAGTGTATATTTCTTAGATATAAGACCATTGTCCTATCTAATAGCTATCGGATAACATTACTAATGCAGATATATTACTGTTATCTAATCTCTGACCTCGTTCAGTTTTCTCCATTTGACCAATAATATTAGAATCATATATTTATTTTGGTTATCATGGTCTTTAGTTCTTTTATTCTCCTGTCTAGTGACTGTTCTTCTAACTGGTTTCTGTGTCCTATTCTTTTATGTCCATCATTCTTTGATGAGAGACAAGATATAGTTTATCTTACACAAGGGTATAATTCATTTTGTACTCTTTTTGCCCTAGCCCTGGAATCAGCCATTTCTCTAAGAGCTGTGATTCTTTTTCATGGAAAATACCATTTCAAAGCCAAGTTTTAAGGGTTAGGTGGCTCAGTACTATTGGAAAGTTGCTAGTCCCAGTCATAATCGGTGGACAGAGCTAGAGAATATATGTATGTCCAGCATATATATGTATGTACACATACATAAATATTTACTTTTACATTACTTACATATGTTGAAAACCATGAATTCACACCAAAACCTTCAATTTCTATCTGATACCACAAATTCAATTCTGGTTTTCTCTCTTTCTGGATCTCTAACTCCCATCTCTGATGGTAACAAACAAGTCTTTCATTATATTTCAAATATTTACTTATTTGATCAGTTTTTCTCTGAGTAACCAATTTCCCTTCTTTGCTACCATCTCCTCTTTCATGTTTATGTCTTTCTCATCCTACTCAAGTTCTAAAACCCCTGAAGTAGGCCACCCCTCATATGTGAATGAGCTCTCAGTTCTGTTTAGGCTCTGACTTTCCACATTGGATTATTTTCTGCAGATGTTCTAAACCTCCATACACAATACCAGGCCAGCCCCCTGCCTCTAGTCCTCTCTATCCACCCTTGGCTTGGCTCTTCACTACCTCCGATGCTCTCAAGACCCACATGCTAAGCTAATTAGTGCATGTACTCCCTTTCACTTTACATGGGTCTCACTCCCTGAATTCAGCTGCTCCTCTTTGTGTATGCTTTCCTCACCCAGTCTTTGAGTCCTTTTTCCTCCACCTGCAAATTTGACATAGTACTTATGAAAATGTTCTTAGATACCTTAAACTTCCAAAAATATATTAACTGATACAGAAAAACATATAAATCATGCATATTAATGGGGGAAAACTTGAATCTTAATAAAACAGATATACTACAATTATTCTAAGATACTAACATACATCTGTTGTCTTATCCAAATGAATGACATAAATCATGAAAAATGTTTATGTGTGTAATAAGTTTTATAGGTCCTGGATCATTTATGTGATTAATGTGGAAGCTTGGGTTTAGAAGTGGTAAAAGGTTCATTTCTTCAAACATAGGTTCAATTAAAAATTTTCATGTAAGCTTCTCTGGTTTTTCATTATCTTAATGTTCATCTTACATAAATATATTTTATTATAATCAGTCAGGGAAGTGCACAGACTTGTTGGGAGGATTTGTAAGAATCCTCGTACAAGCTGTCTTAAAGATTTGAGAGACATCTATTTTAAAATTATTTCAAAGGGGAAAATACCATTTTTTAATTTGAAAAAAAATGTAGCACATATAATACTACATTGTGAGTTTGTAGAAATTAAGGGACTTAGTTGTTTAATTAGAAAGAATCGTTAAAGAGAAGAGATTCAAATTTGTTTTTATTGAGTCAGACAAATTTATAAATCTGTTGATGCATTAGTTTCTTCTTGTTGTTGTAACACATTACAGCAACAGATAGTTTTAAAAAACACAAATTTATTATCTTACCATTTTGGAGCTCAGTAATCCAAAATGAGTTTCACTGGGCTAAAATCAAAGTAGGCAACACTGCCTTTCATTCAGAGGCTCTAGGAGAGAATCAGTATCCTTGCCCTTTCCAGTGTCTAGACTTTGCCTGCTTTCTTTGGCTTCTGGCTCCCTTCTAAGCCAGCAGTGGCAGGTTCAATCTAACATCACATCCTTGTGATCTTTCTTTTATCTCCCTCTTCCACCTGAGGGCTATTGTGAATGTATTGGGCCTGCAAAGATATTTCAGTGTACTATCTCCATTTTAAGGACAGTTGATTAACAGCCTTAACTTCAACTGTAGCCTTAATTCTTCTTTGCCATGTAACCTAATGTATTCATAGGTTCCAGGAATTAAGATGTGAACAACATCAATGGGTTGGGTTTAGAAGTGGTAAAAGGTTCATTTCTTCATAATGATGTTATTTATCATCAATGGGATGATAAATAACATCATTATTTGCATAACACAGTGGGAGACGTACTTTTCAGAAACAATTTGAAAAAATAATAGTTATTAATTAAAATAATTATTCTTTGAGGTTAACAAATTTAGATGTAAAATGTTATAAACTTGATTTAAATATAAAATAGTAATTTGTAAGCACAGTGTAGTCAAACTTAGTTTTCAGTTTAAGTTAATCTAAACTGGTACCATAGTTACTATTTAAGTGGCCTTTCCTAATGACTTTTAGTGCTATAGGTAATCATAGGTTTTCTTATTTGGAAATGTTTGAATATTTTACTTGATGTCTGGAAAATAACTTGTAGCAGTGAATAATATGTGTGTTTCTGTTTTTTGTAAATTAGCATAGGCTTTAAAAATGACTACTTTCTAAGAAAGGCATTTGAGCTGACAGGATGATGAAAAAAACATTTCATTATCCTGTTGGGAGAGTGCTTGCCTAGCATGCACAAGGCCCTGGGTTCAATTCCCAGCACCATCAAAAAACAACAAAAAGAAAAAGAAGAGGATGGTGCCGGGTGCGGTGGTTGCACACTTGTGAGGCACTAAGCAACTCAGACCCTGTCTCTAAATAAAACACAAAAATAAGGCTGGTGATGTGGCTCAGTGGTTGAGTACCCCTGAGTTCAATCCCCAGTACAAAAAAAGAGAGCCTGATGTGGAAAAGGGTCCCTATGATGCCAAAACAGATCCAGCCCTAGAGGCCAAGAAGATATGTATATGTATGATAGAGTGAATGCAATTATGTAATGGTTTCAACTCTTTACTTCCTAGGAAAAATAATGTATGACACTGACTTGAGAAGAGTGGCTAGTACTCCCAAATACAACATCAGATTAGCACTGTGTAGATTGCAAAGTGCATTGAATAATCTCTTTGCTAATAATGTCAATGATAAATGCATCTATTTGGTATTATTGATTGCTTTATATCAGTAGCTGCTTAATAGTTACATATCTAGATCCTTTCTCACTGAAAGATAAAGCATCTGCTTATATTTTTGTCCTGTTCCTGCAGACTAGTTTCACTCCTTTGGCTGTTTTAATTGTCCTGCATTTGCATTATGTTTTTGTTGAGATGTGTCATAACTTTCCTGGACTGGGAATATAGCTCATTGGTAGATAACGTGCACAAGGCTCCAGGCTTGAGCCCCTGAACAACACACACACACACAAAATTAATAATTGCTCAGCTTGGTAGGTATGACTGCACTAGAGAAGATGAGATAACTTTATATCTCTCAACTTCTGTTTTGCTGGACATTGTACCTATACACACTCTATCAAATTATATATTCTGAATTTTCATTTTAGATACAGTAGTTATCACAATGGAATATGCATACTGCTTCCCTTCCTCCTGCCACCCCCTTGGCCTTTTACTATTTGCAAAGCTATAATATCTTATATATGCAGAAAAATTTGATGTCATAAAATTAAGGTCACATAAATGATTTAGTCATTCATTTCATAGATAAAAATACTGAGGCTTAGATAAATAAAGTCACACTGTCATTCTAGAGATGCAGATGAATTAAAACTTGGAGCAAATGGCTCCCAATTCATTGTTTGTATTGTACCATGTACTACAATAGATTTATACTGGGTTTCCGCATTTAGGTAAAGAAGTTTTTTGAAACCTTTTTCTGTTTATTGTTTGTTATCAAATGTCCACCTTTGGAAAACAGTGCATTTACAATCTTTTTTGGAGAATACTTGTGAAAATGAAAGCATTCAGATTATATGCTTCTCATTTGTTGCCTCTGCACCAAACTAGAGTTGATTCTGAGTGAAAGGTAAAAAGATGATACTTCAAGAACTTTCTCTATTTCTTTTTGCTTCATTCATTTTTTCAGCATTAGTTTTAAAATTCCTACTGCATATAAACATGTATAATTTTTATATTGTGTAACAATTAAAAAAAAATTCATTCTAGTACTGAGAAATGCATATAAAGAGATTATTTTGCTACCTCCACAGAAATTTGTGATCCATTTTAGAAAAGAAGATATAGTTAATTCTGACCATTAAAGTTAGGATTCCTGTGTATTTCTAATTAACAGTATATACCAAAAGAGTTCAAAGTTTGGGAAATTTTTATTATTAGTATTTCAGGGGCGACTTCTTTATGTGCTTAAAATGAAAAGAGAGGTTGTTTTTTATTTTTGTTTTAGAACAGTCTTGCTTGCTGTGTTGCTCAGTCTGGTCTCAAAGTTGTGGGCCCAAGTGATCTTCCCACATCAATCTTCTGAGTAACTGAGGCTATAGGGCATTTGTTTAGTTTCTCTTTCCTGTTTCTTCAGGATATATCAACAGGCATCAGCAAGCTACTGCCTGCAGACTACTCATCTGTTTTGGTAAATAAAGTTTTGTTGGAACAAAACCCATATCCTTTAATTTGTATGTATGGTCTATGGATATTTTCATGCTGTTGTGACAGGATGGAATAGTTACACAGAGACCACAATGACTTACCATCTGACCTTTAAGAAAAAGTTTACTGACTACTATATTAGAACAGTGCAGATAATTTTAAAGGCTCAGAAATTAAGCCTTTGTAAACTTGCCAGGTATTCAGTTTTCTTTGTAACTTATTCCCAGAACCATTCTTATTTTGGCCCCCAGCAAAAGACATCCACCAGTCCAGTCAGCTTACTTAAGTGTTTGATATGTAGAAGGCACTGAGGATGCAGTGATGAAGAAAGCTATAGGTTCTTTTCTAGTGATGCTTATATGCTAATATCTATGTGGGGGCCAGATATAGCTGAAATATTTAACTGACTCCTTAACTCAGTATCATTAGTTGATGACTGGAAAAGTGCTACAGAGGATAAT
Source organism: Geosciurus inauris (assembly GCA_004024805.1). Lineage (NCBI taxonomy): Eukaryota > Metazoa > Chordata > Mammalia > Rodentia > Sciuridae > Geosciurus > Geosciurus inauris. The sequence continues at coordinate 113,599 of PVHX01000472.1, read as the reverse complement.
TAAAAAGTGAAAATGTATTAGTGGAAGGCCTGGTATAGTGTGGGTATTAGGTAAGGTTTTTCAACAGGAAATGATATTTAGGCTAAGTTAGTTGAAGGATAAATTAGGTTAGAAAGAATGCATGCAATTGGAAGAATGTTTTAGGAAAGGGAAGGAAGAATTATTCGGTATTTGAGGAACTGTGAGAAGACCAGGATAGTCTGAGCACTGACAAAGGAGAGGAGTGGCAGGATAGAAGCTGTCAGCACAAAGCTTTTACAGAGCTGGCAGAATTTGGATCTTTGTCCTATAAACTAAAGGGAAGCTATTAAAAGATGTTCAGGGGAGGAAGAGATATAATTTGGTTTACATATTTAAAATGTTCTGTATGAAAGATTGAATTAGAGGGAATGTAGATAAGATTCTGAAAGCTACTTTTCAGGTGAGAGCGGGTAATGGCTTGTGCCATAGCGATGGCAGTGGGCATTTAGAGGAGAGGGCTATTTTGAAAATGCTTAGAGGATACTACAATTTACCAAATTCTACACTTGATTTGACTGTTGGGAAAAAAATCAGCTCCTCACTTTTAGAAATTATAACCAGTATTTCTGTTCCTATTCATTCCGCTAAATTTTCTTAAATTGCCAGTTTGACTTGTTACTATTCTGTTGGGTTTCCCGTTCTATTTCCCATCTCCTATCTTGAGTTTGGCTTTCTTTTCTCTACTGTTCTCACAGTCAATCTAGCCATTTTTAATCTCTAGCTCCTACAGCATGTCTTCATGAATATAGTTGGTGCATTCTTATCTCTCTTCTTGCCATTATTTAGGTTTTTGTCACTAAGTAAGATCTCAGTTAATACTTGTTGAAATGGGTGCCTTTCAGATCTGATAAATACATCTAGTTCAAGATAAATAGAAACACTTAAACTAAAGGTAGTGTTTATTACTCTCTAATATATTCCATACATATTGTGACATAGCCTGTTTACATAGTAAGTTCCTAAGATATCACATGTCATAATAGGAAGCTGCAAGTAACTACAAATGTGATGTTAGCCTAGATGGGTTAGTGGAGGGGCGGCTTACAGAAAGTTGAGACGGTCATAATATAGGTAAATGAAAATCTCAAACTGGTATCAGTACTTCCAGATATGTTTTAACACAGAATCACAGAACTTGAAGGAATAGAAGGGATCTACTTGAACTCAGTTGTTTCAGATAAAGGGATCCAATGAGATGAGGAAACCAAGTCTTTCTCAACACCTTTTTTTTTGGCCAAGCTAGTAAATTGCCAATGTATATGTGATATCAGTGTGGGTTCACTTTGCCCTGTTATATAATTTAATGTTTAAAAAAGTGTAAAATTTATCAAATATAGTTGTTATGATCCTTTAACCCTAATTATTTTTTCATTCAATATTATTGTGTTTTATAGATTAAGTATATTACAATATGCAGTTCAATTAAGTAATTACTTTTTTCCTTTTTGGTACTGGGGATTGAACTTAGGGGTACTAGACCACTGAGCCTCATCTCCAGCCCTATTTTGTGTTTTATGTAGAGATAGAGTCTCACTAAGTTGCTTAGTGCCTCACGGTTGCTGAGCTGGCTTTGAACTTGCAATTTTCCTGTCTCAGCCTCCCAAAGTGCTGGGATTACAGGCATGCGCCACCACACCTGGTGAAGTAATTAATTTTTAAGCTTTTACTATGTTCCAGTTGTACTGTTTTTAAGGACACTGAGACAGAGAAAACTGTCTTTTTCCTTAATGAGCTCGAAGTCTAGTATGATAAGCAGATATATTATAAACAGATGATCATAGGGTAGATTTATTACTGATATGTTATGATTGGTATGCATATAGTCTTGAAATAACAGAGGGAAGATATAACTGTGGTGTGTGTGTGTGAGTGAGAAAGGGAGGGAGGGAACGTGAAAACTCAGAAGATTTCAAAGAGAATGTGACATTTGAGTTGAGTTTTGAAGAAATAATACAAAATGACTTAATGACCAAGGAAATGAGAAGTAGAACATTTAACCATAGGGAACAGCGTGCAGACAGAGTAGCACAACGTGTGGAGGAATATCACTGAGAGCATCACTGAGAGTATAAAGAGGTAGAGAGTAGTTTGAGATAAAGCTATGGAAATAAGGTGGAAAGGAAGGAAAATCTAGTATCTCAAATTGAAAGGACAAATGATACAAATCAGATTTTTTAAAAATAATATAAAGCTGATACAGTATTAAATATCATATTGATATTACTGTTTCAAATCTTCATACACACTTCCAGTAGACTTGTGAGACCATAAGCAGAGTATTTTTTTCTTTCATGAATATGGAGTTGTTTAAGGTGGTATCTGCTGGCCGTGTTTCAGAGAAAAAAAGTTAGTGAACTTAAAAGTAATTTGAACAAAAAAAGTAATTTGTTTATTATCATGTCCCTTTTATGTAGCATGGTACCTGGGATAGAGTAGATGTGTAATTAATAATATTTGTGGAAATAATTTTGAATTCTGTGAGTTGGATTAAGATAGATAGTATAAACTTGTTAATGAGGATACTTAAGGTGAAAAGCTAAATGTTTTTAACTGTTTGGATGAATTTTAGGAGTTAGTGGGGTTGCTGTTCTAGCCTGAATGAGTAATTAAACATTTTCAACTCAGGCTCTTCTAGTTTATTGTCTTGTGTTGATTAAAGCTAAAATCAGATTGTATTGCCTTTTCAATTTTTAGTGACAGTTTATAGAAACTGCCAACTTGATAGTTTTAAGTTGGTTTGCATGAAGGCAGAGATGGAAAGTTCATCTGTGGAAGCTCTTTATATCTTTTAGTATATGATGAGCTAGGAAACAACATAAGGGCATTAGACCAACCAGCAGGAAACACAAATTTCAGCCTTAGCTCTTTAATTAGTGTCTCATATATTATAACAGTGTTCTTTCCTCGTGAGAAGTTACATCAAATGAGTGGAGACTTCCCAGCTCTGAAGTTCTATTTATTTTTTTCCTTATTTGTTCTGGTATTTGACTTGTCTTTTTTCTTGATTTTAGCTTTGGAAGAAATGAGGATATTTGTTTTAAAAATAAATTCTCTCTTCTTGAAAATTTTCAATTTCCTAAAATTAGGAATTAGTTCAATTAATTAAATCATTTGATTAACACATATTTATTTTTGAGCTCTTCTTTATTAGTGCTTAATAAGCTTTTTTGCTAACCTGAAAGTGATAAGAAAGAAGTATTTTTCTGAAGGTTGAATATATGGCATGCCATGAATTTTTGTTTTGCTTAGCTTTTTTTTTTTTTTTTTTTTAAATTTATCATCTAACTTTTTTTTTTTTAATATTTTTTTTTATTGTAGATGGACACAATGTCTTTATTCTATTGCTTTGTATGTGGTGCTGAGGATCTAACCCAGGGCTTCACGCATGCAAGGCAAGCGTTCTACCGCTGAGCTACAATCCCAGCCCCTTGCTTAGCTTTTTATTTTGAACTAATTTTAGACTTAGAAATTTCAAAAAATAAGAATTCTAGTGTACCTTTCATTCGTTTGTCTCCTAATGTTAGTATGTTACATAACCATAGTACAGCAATCAAATCAGGAAATTAAGTTTAATATTATACTAAGTAATATGGAAACTTTAAGTTTTGCCAGTTTCCCTCTGTTGTCTTTTTAAAATCTGGTCCAGAATCTACTCCAGGACCCACTTGTGTATGCTTATCCTGTCTCTTTATTCCTGTAGTCTAACAATTCTCTTTTTTTTTTCCTTGTTCTTTCATAATCTTGATACCAGAGTACAGATCTGCTGTTTTGTAGAATGACCTTCAGTGGTTTTGTGTGAATGTGCATTGTGATTATACATCTTTGGCAAGAATGCAACAGAGGTCAGGAAGTACATGATTGTAGTTTGTTACACCATTGATGTTAGTTTTTGTTCACTTGATTAGGGTGATGTCTGCTAGGTTTATTTAATGCAGTTATTTTTCCCTTAATAATTAGTGTCTTGAGATCAGATGCTTTGAGACTATACATTCTGGTTTTTACAGTTGTGCCCATTTTAGCATTTATTGATTCTTTATTAAAGAAAATTTGTCTCTCCCCTTCCCTCACTCTCTCCCTTCCCCCCTTCCTTCCTTCCATTTATCCATCTAAAATGGGTTTTGTCAGTATGTGGGTTCATTGATATTAGTTTGTACATATTATCAATCATTATTATTTATTTTATTACTGAGATTGTTTCAAATTTGGCTATTAGGAGTGCTTTCAGATTGGCTCTTGTGCTTTTCTGGCATGGCTCATTGTTTTTCAAACACTTCCTTATTTTCAGGCACAAGATATTCCATACTCATCTTATGTTGTCACCGCCTTGGTTCTTGAAGCATTATTTCTCCAAGGAAGAATTTTGCTAGAGAATGAGATTTAGAAACTAAAATCTAGGAGATAGGTATGTTTGTTGCTTCTGGGATGTAATTACTTTGAGATATTATGGTAGACAGAGCTAGGAATTTTATCTATATTTGTTTCTGTGTCCATCTGTATATATATGTACACTGAAGATTAATAGTTTATACTGAGGTCTTTGACTCCAATCCAACACCAGCATGTTTGTTCTAGCCTTCTCCCTTCCCTTATTTATATCCCTTTTCACAGAAAATGAGAAACCTGATTATCAACCACAATATTTTATTTTGTGTGTATGTTAGAATTATAGTATGAAATATATAATGACATCTGTTATATGCATATATATTAGGATTATAATACATATTTATATACAGTTTTAGTTTCAGTTTAATACCACATGAAAAATAAATTTATTAACATGATTTGTTTATCTTTTTTTTTTTTGGTACTGGGGATTGAAGCCATGGGTGCTTAACCAATGAGGCCCCCCCCGCCCCCGTTTTGAGACAGAGTCTTACCAAGTTGCTTAGGGACTTGCTAAGTTGCTAAGTTTGGTCTTGAACCAGTGGTCCTCCTGCTTCAGCCTCCTAAGTCCCTAGGATTACAGGTGTGCAACACGGTGCCTGGCTATCATTATTTTAAAACATTAATCTTACAGTGTATAGTTGAAGTACTATTTTCCAAGTTTATTCACATTCTTTTAATTTTCATCCCCTTAAGTTTGGTTGCTATTCATTTGTAATAACTGTTAGGTTTTTTCCTGCTTGTGTTTTATTTTAGGTTCCCTTCACATCATGATTCATTTTGAGTATATATTTATATCATTTCATAGAGATCTTAATCTTCTCACTCAGCTGTATACTACCTTATTTTGTAGATACACATTGTTTATTCGATTACTTGCCTAACAATGAGCATCAGGATTATTTCCAGTATTTTGAAATTAAAACTGCTGCAATGACTATCCTAATACATATTTAATTCTATAATTTAGATAAAGAATCAACTTTTGTCATCTTAACTTGTGTCATACCTGCTACTGTTCAATTGTTGAGAAACTTATACATATCAAAGTGCCAGTCAGTATTACAATATGATGGTTGTTACTCCTAATATCTGTTTCTTAGAATATCCCAGTCACCTTCAACTCTTATCCAGAATTGGACAAATTGTAGGTGCTATAATTAATATATTTCTGGAATTACTATAATCTACACATAAGTTGTATTACCACTTCTTCTTTACTCTGCAAATGTATAGTGTCCCTAAAAGATGTAAAATTCTGCAGTGTAACAGAACAAAAATAAGAGTTTTTAAAATGTATTTCTTTTTTTTTTTTTTTTAAACTTCTAGTTGTAGATGGACACAATTCCTTTATTTCTGTTTATTTTTATGTGGTGCCAAGGATCGAACCCAGGGCCTCACATGTGCTAGGCAAGCGCTCTACCACTGAGCCACAACCTCAGCCCTAAAATGTATTTCTGATACTCTATTTGATAAGCAATAAGTCTGGTAAGTCTGTGCTCATTTTAAATGGGCACTCCCTGATGCATGTAAGTGACTGGTTTAAGGACAAAATTGAATCAGAAAGAAGGAAATTCTAGCTGCTGAAAGAATCAAGGCAACTAAATACATTTGTTTTCTATTATCCAGCAAAAGGACCATGCTATACCACTAATACACTTGTCATTTCCATTTATTAAACATACTTGTGTGAGAAACACACTCACATGCCCAAACTCAGAGAATGGGCTTAGAGACATGAGGTACAGTGGAAGAGATTTTTAATGATGGTCTTTCAAGATCAAGTGTCTGGAGCCAGGCGTGGTGGCACAAGCCTGTAATCCCAGCACTTAGGGAGGCTGAGATAGGAGGATTGTGAGTTCAAAGCCAGCCTCAGCAACGGCGAGGCGCTAAGCAACTCAGTGAGACCCTGTCTCTACATAAAAAACACAAAATCGGGCTGGGGATGTGGCTCAGTGGTCGAGTGCCCCTGAGTTCAATCCCTGGTACCAAAAAAAAAAAGATCAAGTATCTGGTGGTCAGGCACACACAGAATGGTTATAAACAGTATTTTATCACCTATTGCACAAGGTCCTTCCCCTGGTTCCTCATTGGCTAAGTACTATGGGGTATACCATCTTTTCAGACATTGCCTAGGTTTTACTATCTCCTACTAGATGAAAGAAATTCACCTTTACTTGTCTCCAACTAAACTTTGTTCTCTTGTGGCAGGAAAGCCTTTTTGGGATGAGTGCATTTTGGCACATACACTGTTCTCCTTTACCTAAGTTACTATTTGTTAACAGAGATATTTCTCTCTCTCTTGGTCCCCGGGTCTCTGACCCAGTCCCCACCTCCTGTTTGTCAAGGGTCTGTTCAGGTGCATGGACACTGAATCTGTCACATCTACAGGCTGTGGTGCTGTTGTGTGTTAACTGGTTGTAATTTTCTACTCTGCTGTATTTCCCATCCAGCTGCTTTTCTTACATCCCCAGTAATTTTACATTTAAAGCTGAATACTGTGTTCTGAAAAATGGACCACCAGACTTCCTATTTCTCACACGTTAATGTTGAATCACTTACTATTATAGTCAGTCAGTGTGGCTAAAATCATTCATTTGTAACTTGTAGAGGCTTCAGTAAAGTAAAGCAGTTACTTTACTTTTGGTACTAGGGAACCGAGGAGCATTTCCCCACTGAGCTACACACAGCCCTTTTTATCATTTGAGACAAGGTCTTGCTAAGCTGCTGAGATTGCCCTCAGACTTCTGAGGCTTATCAGTCTCCCAGTAAAGTAAAATTTAAAAAGGCTTAAGTAAAGTTCAGTCAAACAATTTGATTGGGCTTATTGCTCAGTCCACAACATAATGACTGTTAGACATTAGAAGTCCCACCAGTCATACTCCTTCTCTTCTCTTTCCTTTTCAGGTATTACTGGTGCTTACATGTTGGCCTGTTTTTCTTCCAGCCTACTGGGAAGCACCAAGAAAGAAGGAAACTAGCTTTTAAACTATAAGAAGTGTAGGCAGTAGGAATAGTACTAAATCGAAAGCAGGAGAAACAGAAATAGCCTTATTATTATAGAATTTGAGTAAATAGGATACATTGATTTTCTCTTGCTACTGTAACAAGTTACCACAAATATACTGATTTAGAACAACACAGATTTGTTACCTTATTGTCCTGTAGTAGTCAAACACAGGTTTTAGTGGGCTAAATCAAGAGGTCAGCAGGGCTGCGTGCAGTCCTGGAGTCCCTAGGGGAGAATCCATTTACTTAACTTTGGCTTTTGGCCTCCTTCCTCCAGCTTCAGAGATACAACACAGCATCTCTTTGAGATTTTCCTCACTCTTCTGCCACCCTCTTCATAAGAAATGATTAATACATTAGACCTGCCCAGATGAACCAGTATAATATTTTTATTTTAAAAGTAGCTGACAAGGAACCATAATTACACCTGCAACCTTAATTTCCCCTTTCCATTCCAGGGATGATTTTTGCTTATCAGGAAAATTATTTCTGTGGAACTTTTAATGTTTTTACTACAGTAGAATTCTAAAAATATTTTGTTGGAAATTATAATTTTATCATGTAGATTCCAAAAAAAAGTATTATTTCTTTCTGTCTTTTGAAAGAAGCACTTTGGACTCAGATTTCCAATCTTTCCTATTAATTTCTTTCCTTGAGGGCTCAAATTTTCCTAAAATTTGTATGCAGCTTTTAATTTTCAAGGCACACCTGTGTGTTCAGGTAGGATTGTTTTTGGAAAGATTAGAAGAACATCTAAGAGCATTTCTTCAGAGCAGAAGATAAATTTGCAAAGAATTGAGTTATAGCTGAAGTCTTCCCTCTGTAGTTAATAATTCACGGGGAAGATAGAAACGGCAGTCTTTTAATGAATATTTTGTTTCCTTGGGTATTCTTTGTAAAAAAAAATTGTGTAGACACATTAAGAGAGCCCTTTTGTTCTGTATGTTGGTCTGGGAATGAGTTCTTTAAAGGAAATTTCTTCAATTTGATGCCTGGATTGTAGCATTTTATAAGCTGCTTTAAAATTGTTCACTCTAAGCACATTTGACCACTTGAGTTTTCTTTTAGGTTAGATCAACTACCTCCACTTATTTTCCAGGAAGAGGTTTAAAGCAATACTATAAATACAATCTCTTTGGGTAGAAATTTTTGGGTGTCACAGTATGAGCAGGAGACAAGTAAGAATATTGCATTAGATGTCACTAGGGAAGTGATAGTCTGTATTTATTTGTACTTACTAAATATGATTTGGGTACCTACCAAGTAATGATTATTAAGTAAGATAATAGTGTTTTCTAACTCTTTTTAAATAGAGAATTTGTTCTATTATCCTTTTCAAATATGGAAAAGTTCATATTTAATTATTTTATCTCCTCCATTTTTTATGCCCCTTTTCTAAAACTTCTGATAGTTGACTATTATTAAATCTCCATTGAGTCTCCTCCCTCTTTTTTTTTTTTACTTCTTTAAAGCTTTTACAATTTATTTTCTTTGTTTCATTGAGAGATTATCTAGAGTTTTGTTTTGTTTTGTTTTTGACCCTTTTTTGTTAAATTTTAGAATCAGGCCACCTCAGTATAGCTTCAGATATATGCAGACCTAGAGAGAAAAGTCATGGGGCTGTGCTGTACCAATTCCCCAGCTTAGATAGTGATCAAATCATGTTCTTGTAAAATTTATACCCTTATTCATCCACTCCTTTCCCCCAGTTGGGATTAATTTGAGCAATTCGTAAATGTCCTTATCATCATATATGTAGTATAAAATATTTATATATGTGTACTTATAAATTTATATGTAAATATTTTTGAATGTCTTACTAATAGATTACTCTTATTGAGACATAACCACAATTCTGTTATTGTACCTATAAAAAATGGACAATAACTTCTTGATAACCCAGTAAGGATCTTTTTTCAAAAGTAAGTTTTCATTTTACAACAGTTTTTGATTTATAGAGTAGGATTTATACAAGTGGGAAGAAAAGAGCTCCTACAGGATGAGAGGGAATCAGATAAGGATTGCCACTTAAGTGTGCTAGTCTAGAGGCATTGATCAGTATCTATGCTAATTAGTTCTTAGAAAAAATGCCAAGACTATTGATCAAAATCTGTTCTAAACAAGTATTGGAAAGTGTTGAGGCTATTTGTTAGACTTTGAGTCTGTAGCCTTCACTGGGTTCTATGTCTCCTCACTTTTCCCTGCCTCGCCCAGGACAAAGGAATTGACTGAAATGTTTGAAATGTTTCTTCTACCTTAACTTCCTGGACTGGCTTTTACATTAAAAAAGTCCTAATTGGGGCCCATTACCTAGCCTATCTTATTCACAAAGGGAACAAAGCTTTTCTCCTATTTAAGTTTTATAGTATTGCATTTTACATTTTGGTTGATGACAGAGTTAATTTTTGTGTAATGCCTGTGTTTTGGGTAACTTTTTTGCATATATTTTTGTTTGAGTTCCAAGTGTATTTGTTGCAAAGACTAACCTTTCTGTAGTGAATTGTGTATGTTCCTTTATCAAATGTATGTATTAATCATGTTTTTATGTGGATCTGTTTTTGAGCTCTGTTTTCTCTTCCATTGATCTGGGTGTCTTTTCTTTTGCAAGTAATATGCTGTCTTGATTATTGTCTTGTTTTATCTTATGGAACATACTTTGTTGTATAATAAAGAGTGCAGTCAACATACTTCCTTTTCCAGTTTCTGTGTGGGATCTTCTACATCTTTGGAATTCTGGAATGGTAGGAATGTCTTTGGGAGTTGGGGTGGGGATTCTGCTGGTTTATGTTAATTTGGTGACCAGTCTTGGTAAATATTGTGATTTGGGAAGCTCATTTTTTATGGATGCCCCCTGTAATCATACTGCTAGCAATCTGAGAAATCTTATCGGATGTTCTGTCTCAGCTTCCCTTATGGGTCATAATTATGCTAAAAATAAATTAGAGTTATTGATTAAAAAGATAATGGAAAGAGGCTGGGGGGAGACAGAGTGGGAGAGCGAAGGGACTCATCAGGAACTGATGTTTAAGAAAAGGCACTGACCCAGCACTTAGGGAGGCTGAGACAGAAGAATCTTGAGTTCAAAGCCAGCTTCAGCAATGGCGAGGCGCTAAGCAACTCAGTGAGACCCTGTCTCTACATAAAATACAAAATAGGGCTGGAGATGTGGCTCAGTGGTCGAGTGCCCCCGAGTTCAATCTCCAGTACCAAAAAAAAAAAAAGAAAGAAAAGACAAGATACTGATAAGCCGGGCACGGTGGCGCACACCTGTAATACCAGCACTTTGGGATGCTGAGACAGGAGAATCCTGAGTTCAAAGCCAGCCTCAGCAACCACGAGGCACTAAACAACTCAGTGAGACCCTGTCTCTACATAAAACAAAATAAGGCTGGGGATGTGGCTCAGTAGTCGAGTGCCCCTGAGTTCAATCCCCGGTACAGGAAAAAAAAAAAAAAGACACTGATAGGGTTGAAACAAAGGTCTTAATGCAGCAAAGGTGGGAATTCGTGCTTGTCCTAAAACATTAAAGGGTCACAAATAAGTTGGTTCTGTTTGGAGGAATTATAAAAGCTTGAAGGAAAGAGGAAAATGGGAAATCTGATCTGGAATCACCTGGGACAGTGATCCAATACTCTAAGGCTTTAGTACATGGATGGGTGATATGGTCATGGGATATAGAAGAGGCATTTCTGAGATTCCATGACAGAGCAGCTCCATGTATACTTTGGTATCAAACCTGTTGGTGAAGGTTTAACTAGGGAAACTAGTAGTCTGAAAGAATAGTAGAGCCAATCACAGTGGTGCACGCCTATAATCCCAGTTTCTTGGGAATATGAGGAAGGAGGATCGCAAGCTCAAAGCCAGCCTCAGCAATTTAGCAAGGCCCTAAGCAACTTAGCGAGACCCTATCTCAAAATTTAAAAAGGGCTGAGATATAGCTCAGTGGTTAAGCACCCCTGTATTCAATCCCCAGTAACTCTGTCCACCCAAAATAATAATGGCAGAAATGCAGAAGGTGATGAGGTGATAGGATTAAATGAAAGTTGGGATGAAAATTGAAATGTTTAAACATAAAAATCACTCATATAAAAGTGAACATTAGTGGCATTTTATACATTACCAATATTTTATAACAATAATCTCTATCTAGTTCCATAACATTTTCACCACTACAAAATAAACCTCATCCCCATGAAGTAGTTTCCTCCTCCAGTGCAACTCCTGCCCACATCCCCAAGCTTTTGGAAACCACCAGTCTGCTTTCTGCCTCTATGGATTTACATATTTTGAATATTTTATAAAAATGGGATAATACAATGTGTGGTCTGTTGTTGTACCTGGCTTACTTTACTCACCATAAGGTTTTTGAAATTTATCCAGATCGTAGCATTTGTCAGTAGCTCTTTCTAAAGGCTGAACAATATCCTATTATATGTACATACCTGAACTTTTTGTATGCATATGGGTTGTTTCTACCTTTTAGCTGTTGTGAACAGTATTGCTAGAGACATGCGTGTACATTCATTTGTTTGAGTATCTTGCTTTAAATTGGAGCACGGTATACCTTTAGGAAAAAGATTGCCGAGACATATTGTAATTCTATGTTCAACTTTTTAAGGAATTGCCAAACTGTTTTCCACAAGGGCTGAATCACTTTACATTTCTACCAACAATGCGTAAATGTTCAGATTTCACCATATCCTGGACAGTGTTCCTCTCACCCTTTTAACTAGCCATCTTACTGGGTGCGAAGTGGTATTTTATTGTGGGCTTGAATTTTATTTCCCAGTTTAATAATGGTGTCAGGCATTCTCTTTGTGTGTTTTTTTGGTCATTTTTATATCTTCTTCAGAGAAATGTCTGTTCAAGTACTTTTTCTGTTTTTGAATTAGATTGTTCGTATTTTTGTTGTTGAATTGTGAGAGTTCTTTGTTTTATGGATATTGACTCATCAAATGATATGATTTGCAAATATTTTTGGCTATCTGTAGGCTTTTTCTTAATAATGTCAAGAGAGTACACAAAAGTTTTAAATTTTTATAAAGTCCATTTTACTATTTCTTTGATTGTTTATGCTCCTGATTTCATGTCTGAGAATCATTACCAAATATAAGGTCATGAAGATTTACCCTTATATTTTCTTCTAAGAGTTTTGTGTTTTAGTTTTTACATTTTATTTTGTGTTTTTGTATATAGTGTGAGATGACCTAACTTCATTCTTTTGCCATTGGTTGACAGGTTTTTCTCTCCACAATTTTAAAAAATGCCATCGCACTGCCTTCTGGACTTTTCTGATGACAACTTAGCTGTTACTGTTACTGTGGATCCCTTGCACATGACACATCACTTCTCCCTTTCACTATTTTCATTTTGTCTTTGGCAATTTGAATAATGTCTTGGTGTGGCTATCTTTATCAGTATAATTGTTTGAGCTTTTTCAGTGTGTAGATTCATGCCTTTATTTTAAGGGTGGGAAGTTTTGGGCTATTAATTTCTTCAAGTATTCTTTCTACCCCTTTCTCATTCTTCCTTCCTTCTGAAATTGTCTTTATACATGTGTTAGTATACTTGATTTTATTCCAAAAGTCTAATTTAAAATAGCTAAATATTTAAGGATATGTATTTTAGTCCTAATTAATAAACACAATAAGTTACAATTCTTTATTTGAAAAGTTTAGGAAAATTAATAAACCTTTACCAAGACTGACAAAAGCGGAGTGAAACACAGATTACAAGATTGAAGGAGGATATTTCCATAGACCTGTCATATATTGAAAATAAGAGAAAATTTTGAGCAACTCTAAGTACATTTGACTTAATGTGAACAGACTAATTCTTTTTTTTCAATATTTTTTTAGTTGTTGATGGACCTTTATTTTTTTCATTTATTTATATGCAGTGCTAAGAATTAAACCCAGTACCTCACGCATGCTAGGCAAGCGCTCTACCACTGAGCCACAACCCCAGCCCCAGACCAATTCTTTAAATATCCATTTTATTAAACTTTACCAAGGACAAAATTGATAAATAGCCATATAACCATTAAAGAAATGGCACTGCAGAAAAAAATTTTCTCCTTGTTCACCTGATTTCACTATTTAATTTTATGAAACAATTAATACAAAAATAATGCCAATTCTACAGTCTTTCCCAGAAAATAGAAAAGGGAAAAATATTCTCAACTTGCTTTACAAAGCCAGTATTTACCTGATACTTGAACGAGAGAAAGATATTATGTGGGGGGCTAGGGGCCAGGAGGACTTCTGACAAATATTCCTCATTAATGTAAATATTAAACTTAATGCTTGCACATTGAAACCAAGAACATATAAAACAAAATGAGCAAAAAACACTGTTTCCACATATTTTTTTTCTGGCTCAATATTTAAAAATCAGTATAATCCACCACATTAACAGTGGAAAAAAACACATTCTATCAACAGATAATTGGCAAAATAACATCTGGTCTTGACTTAACACAAACTACCAATAGAAGAGAACTTTCTAAACCTTGTTAAGGGACATTTCCAAAAACCCTACAATTGTTATTGTGCTTAATGAGGAAAGATTAAGTGCTTTCCTCCTAAATTTGGGAACAAGGCAAAGATGTTCACTCTTAACCACTTTTAACACAGTTATTTATTGCTTAATCATAGGGACATATCCTGAGAAGTGCATTGTTAGGTGATTTTGCCGTTATTGTTGGGCAGACATCATACATGATGTGGGTTGTTTTTTGTTGTTTTTTGGTTTTTTTTTTGATACAGGAGATTGAACTTAGGGGCACTTGACCACTGAGCCACATCCCCAGCCCTATTTTGTGTTTTATTTAGAGACAGGGTCTCACTGAGTTGCTTAGCACCTTGCCTTTGCTGAGGCTGGCTTTGGACTCAAGATTCTCCTGTCTCGGCCTCCCAAAGTGCTGCAGTTACAGGCATGAGCCACCACACCCAGCTCTATACATAGTGTATTTATACAAATAAGGATGGCTGCCATGTCACTAGGCAGTGCTGTCTTATGGAACCACAATTGCATATGGGCTCTGTGTTAACCAAAATGTCTTAATAGCACATGCCTGTAAAACAATGCAGGAAGTCAAGAGAAAGAAATAAAGGACATCTTTATTTTCAGATGACAATATGGTCTACATAGTAAATCCCATGGAACCTACAAGAATATTCCCATAACTAATAAGTGAATTTAGCAGTTTCACAAGATACAAAGTGAATACACAAAATTTTTATTTCTATATATAATCAATAACTAGTTAGAAACTGGATTAATAAAACAATATTGTTTATAATATCTTCACAATTACTTAGATATAAAACTTAACAAAACATATACAGGATATACTAAAGACTATAAAGAGCTGATGGTATAAATTAAAGAACTAAATGGAGTCATGCAGTGTTTGTGGATTAGAACATGTAGTGATGCTATCATTTCAACCTAATGTGATTTATATATTTAATTCATTACTCATCAAAATCCCAGCAGCATTTTTTCTTTTGTGTTTTACAAATTCCAAACTACAAAGGGCGAATAAATTAGAATAAACATTTTGAAAAAAATGAAACAAAGTTGAACAAATTACCTACTTCATTTTAAAGCTGTAGCAAATGAGGATGGTCAGACAAATCATTGGAACATGTTAGAGACTCTAGAAAAGAAATGGACTCATACAAATATGATCTTTGCCTGAGGTGCAAAAGCAATTCAGTGGAGAAATATTTCAACAAATGCAGTTGGAACTATTGACATGTTAAACAATAAAGAAAGAATCTTGATTAATCTTGACTAAAATTTTACATTTTATACAAAGATTATCCCTAAGTGAACCTGAGATATAATTGTAAAGTATAAAACTAAAATACTTAGGAGAAAACATAAGAAATCTTTGTACCTGGAGGTTAGGTGAAAAGTTATTAGATATTATACCAAAAAGCATAGTTCTTGAAAAGGTAGTTGGATGTCATCAAATTAATAGCATCATTGCTCTTCCAAAAACACTGTCAAGGAAAATTAAAAATCAAGCTACAAACTGGGAGAAAATATTTGTGAATCACATAACTGCTAAAAGACTTACTCAGAATGTTTAAAAGAATCTTAAAAGTAAACACTATATAAATAGACAACCCAAATAAAAGTGTATCTACAGGGTTTGAATAGACACTTCACTAAAAAGGATGTAAGGATGAGAAATAAGCATGTCAAAATATGCTGAAACATCACTAGCAAATTCAGACTATACAGAGACATATCTGCACAATTATTAGAATAACTAAAGTAAAGATTCAATACTAAAATTTGGTGAGGATGTTGAGCAACTAGATATTTCATTCTTTGCTGACTGGAATGTAAAATGTTACAGCAGCTCTGGGAAATGGCCTGGAAGTTTCTTAAGATGTAAATACACACTCACTAGATTATCCAGTAGTATTTATCCTAGAGAAAAGAAAACTTAGATTTACACAAAAACTTGTACATGAATATTTTTAGTATAGTTACTTATCCATTTGTTCATTCATCCATTTTTTTGGTAACAGGGATTAAATCTAGCAGTGCTTACCCACTGAGCCACATCCCCAACCCTTTTTTTATTTTTCATTTTGAGACAGGGTCTTGCTAAGTTGCTGAGACAGGCTTTGAACTTGCAGTCCTCTTGAATCAGCCTCCCAAAGTGGCTGGGATTCCAAGCATATGCCAATCGTACAGCTAGTAGTTTGATTTATAATAGCTTAAAATGAGAAAGGATCAAAGTGTCCTTTAGTGAGTAAATGGATACATAGACCAGTGTATCCTATGCAATAGAATACTACTTAGCAGTCAAAAGGAACCACTTGTTGATATTTTAAACAATTTAGATGAATCTTAAAGTGATTGAGTGAAAGAAGCCACTCATAAGGTTGCATACTGTATGATTCTGTTTATATGACATTCTTAAATTAGTGTTATAGAGAAGAGTGTATAACTGACTAGTATGGGGGACTTTTTGAGTGAAGAAACTTCTGTAATCCAAATTGTCTTGGTATTCACACAAATCTATAATTAATTAAGATTAATAAAGTATGCCTAAAATTGATTTTATTGTATAATTAAACTAGTGATGGTGTCATTCATTTGTGAAAACATCTTTCTGCAATGTACAGTGAAGGAGAAATGTATGAAGCTCTGATAAACCATCTCACAGTTTACTGTATTTGAACAGAAAAACATTCTCAGAGACCAGGGGAGTTCTGTGGTAATTCTACTAGTAAATGCTCAGTTAATTAATTCTGGTGAGGCTTATGGGAGCCTCTGGAAGCCAGAGAGTATACACTGTAGTTTTCATTGTTATGCTGTCAGCTAATAATTGGGTTCCAAAAATGTATGTTAACATTTTTCTGCCAGATCTGACCTTCCTTTTTGTTAGATTTTAGTTCTCATAATTTTTTATTTGTTTTATTTTTTCCAACTTTATTAAGGTTGGATTTCCCTTTTTCAGCATTATTTCAGTTAATATGCATCATATATCTGTTTCTCAAGCCAGGAACCAAGAAATCATCAATGATTCCTTGCTTACTTCTCAGTTAACTCTGGCCCTAATCCTAACTCCTTATTATGTCTCAGAACAGATTCTTATTTTTTACTTTCATCAGCACTGATTAAACCATCATGTCACATGGATTCTGTGATGGCCGCAAAACTGGTTTTTCTGTTCAATTTAAATTCATTCTCTGCACTGCAGCCAGAATAATATTTCTTTAATGCAGATCTCAATTTGTCACTACTTTAAAGTCTTCAGTCTTGTTTACCTGGGTATATCCTATACCCAGGATAGTGTTTTACATATATTGGTATTTTATTTGTCAAATTTTTGAGAGGATTTCTTGTGGTTGCTACATGGAGGAGCAGAATCAATCCCAGCCCTCTCCGACATTGTTACATTGGTGGTGCAACATGGTGTTGGGAGTATTTGAAGAGATTTATTTTTCTCACAGAGTTCCTAGGGAGAGCAGGACAGGTACCTAAGTTGATCTAGAATAGCTTGTGTGAAGGGAGAGGTGGGTGGCTCAGGTTTTTATTGTGGACAGGGATGGACCAGGTTGAGGATTCCCACTTGCAGACTAGGTTTGCATGAAATTGAATTTTCCTGCTGTTGTCAAGGGAGGAAAACTATCCAACATGAATTTTTACTATTCAATAAAACTGATAAAAGCACTTTGTATTATAGAAAGGTAAAAGTTATAAAGAGTGTAAACACTTTATCTCACATAATGGAAGATGAAAACAATTCTTTGGTTTATCACTTTCCAGATATTGAAATGTACTTTTAGTCGTTAAAGATGTAGTCATATTGTGCATATGTAATCTGCTTCTTCTCTACCCTCTTCATTTTGTAGCACATCTTTGCATGTGTAATGATTTATTGATAAGTACTCAATATTGATGCTTTTCCCTCTCTTCCTAACTTTGTGTTTTGCTTCCTTTTTTTCTAGATGTTAACTTCTCAAAGTTGTATTATAATTATTCTTTCACTTTTACATTTATTAGAACAAACTCATTCCTATTCTTAAAGGTTATTTTTTAAAAACAAAAAAAAATATAAAATGAACAGCACAGAAACCTATGCAAAACAAATGTTTTGTTAGTATTGAAAGTTCAACACCTTTTTTTCCAATAGTGACAATGGTCAGAGTGCTGCTTTTGCTGACTATGTGTCTTAACTATCCCTGCTCTAAGGCAGGGTTTATTGCTTTTGCTTTGCTGTGGCCTTAGTTGTCAGTTCTGGCCTGGAACACCCAATACCATCTTGTTCACACATATTCAAACATACATTTACAAATAGCCAAATGTATATAGAGGATTTGTGTGTGTGTGTGTGTGTGTGTGTTTGTGTGTGTGTGTGTGTTGCAGAAATTAAAAAAACAAAGTAAAACACAGGTACTCTAACAAAAAAGAGGAAAACCTCCTAATTCTAAAATAGGGTTGATCTATATTTCAGTTCTAATTTTTTTCTATGTATATCATGCTGCATTTTTTTAAATAAATGAATAAGCTTGTACATGCTGATTTATATGCTTTTAAATTTTTTTTCAGTTAATACCTAGTGTCTTCAGTGGAAGAATGTTTTTCTTTTAAGATGTTTATTCAGTTTTTTAGGCTTTCAAACAAGACATTGAAACAACACTACTTATCTAAAGAGAGTTGCTAGTAAAGTTTCAAATAGAACCCTTTAGGGATTGCTTATGCCATTTTGGGTAGTCTGGTTCTATCATAGAAAACAACAGATTGAATCAAGCCAGTGGAATGGTGGGGTGCTGATGGTAGGCAGCAGGAGGTGGGTTTAGTATAAAAAGGAAAGTGAGATAGTAATCTCATTAATGGCTTATTGCATTATTTTCATAAGTCTCTAATCTCTAGAAATAATAAAACAACCTCCCACACCAAATATGAAGAATATGAATGGGGGTTCATATTCTTCACTATTTCTATCATTCATGTAATTAGGGAACTTGTTAAAAGTATGGGCACAGAAATTAGATTTCTGTGTATCAGCCCTATTTTAGCTAGGTGTTTTCAGGCTTCCTGTGTATGAGTTTGATCACAGATAATATAGGGATCATACTAATCATCAGTTCATAGGGTTATTTTGAAGAATAAATAAATTAATACTTATAAAATGCTTAGAACAATATCTGGCACATGAGTAGTACTGTAAGTTTTATATAATGAAAATTAAAATCCATTGGAAAGAATCCTAGGCAGGAGGAAGACTAGAGAAGGATGTTACAAATTGTTTAATTAAACAAACCAGCTTGTGTTTTTCAGCTTTCTGTTACTATAACAAAATACCTGAGATAATCAACTTATAAAGAAAAAAGGCTTATTTTGGCTTACAGCTTTGTTTTTTCAGTCCATGATTTTTCAGCCTTTTAGTTCAGGCTTATAACAAGATAGCACATTACAGTGAGAATGCATTGCAGAGCAAAACTCCCCACTTCATGTTCAGGAAGGTAGAGAGAGAAAGAAGGGTCCAGGGTTCTATTATCCTACCAAGACCTCCTACCAGACTCAACCTTTTAAAGGTTCTACCACCTTTTAGACAGCATCCCCTGGGAACCAATCCTTAAACGCATGGGATTTTGTGGGCCACTCAAAATCCAAACTGTAGCATCATTGAATTTGGGTTGTAAGAACTTTTTAAATCTTTATTGATTGGTTGATTGATTTTTTAATGTATTTATTTAGTAGTACTGGGGATTGAACCTGGGGGCACTCTACCAATGAGCTACATCCCTATCTCTTTATTTTATTTTATTTTTGAGTCAGGGTCTTGCCAAATTGCCGAGGCTGGTCTTATACTTGTTGTTCTCCTGCCTCAGCCTCTCAAATTGTTGGGATTACAGGTGTGTACCACTGCATGTGACTACTTCAATTTTTTTAAAAATCCATTTTATTTTTGCAATGCAAACACTGGTAAATTCAGATTATCATATGATATTTTCAAAAATAACCGTGATATACATCCTTTGAGCTAAGTTATAGTGTTTTTTTTACTCCTTTTGTTCACAGGATATTCTTAATAATCTTGAATCATGTGACCTTGAGGATGATGATCTTATGCTTGATGTGGATCTGCCTGAGGATGCACCTCTTGAAAATGGTAAGCTGAGACAATATTGAACCTCCAAAGACAGATTATATATACTTGAGGTACTTGATATTTATTGCCTACTGACTTCTTTACTTCAGTGAAGACTTTTAGACTGATAATCAGTCTTTAGTGACATAAAATAGGCTCATTTGCAAATTAGTTTAAATGTTTAAAACTTGATTTTGTAGGTCTTTGATATAATTCTGTGCAATTCAATAAAGCTGTATACCTGTACCATAAAGTAAGTAGTAATGTGACTTGCTTTCATTTTTTGTACACATATCCTTTTTTTCCCTCTTTGTCTCATTGATTTTCAGAAGGGAAATGGATACCATTTGACTTATGAAACTGTATAATAATTTGATAAATATTTTTAAAAGATCAATATGGGAAAGTGGTGACCTTCTAAATGAATCATTTTGCCCTTTTTACTCCTGATTCCTGTCTGCCATTCTTTCTCTATCCCAGTAACTGCTGGAGTACAGTTCTGGTAGTCTTTATGCAAAAGTGCCCTTGGGTTCTTTTGCTCCCAGTCATATAGCGCTTTTAGGATTTCTGCAGTAAGGAATGGTGGAGAACCAGAGATGTCATGCCACAGTGGTTGAAATGGAGATCCACATGGGAAGAACAGTGGCTTCAGAGATCTGTGGATTCCCTGTCAGTTAAACTCTACCTGTTCTCCAAGGCTTCCCTAGGGCCAGGGATAAACTAAAAAGGCAAATGGAGCCCTTTTTATCCGTGGTGTTAAAAAATTGTGTAAGGAATTTTCAGAGAGAGATAGTATTTGTTCTAGTGCTTCATTGGGATATTAGGAGTCTGCTTCCTGCTGTACCACCAGCTCATATTGTCATATTGGTTGCACTTTTTTTTCCCTCCCTGCCAAAGAGTGCTGTGTTACAATGAATTTCAAAATTAAGCATACATTTATTTTTTTCGTTGATGGATCTAAAGATTAGATGGGATGACTTGGGTTGTGGGACTGGGTGTCAGTACTACTCCATGTTTCTTCATTTTGAAACGAAAACTACTTGGGCATGTTGTTCTCATGGCAGATGGTAGAAGTGCTATAGTACAAGAGGAAACATGCATATTTTATGTCTCCTGAAGTCTTGATTTAGAATCAGTACACAATTACTTCTAACCAGATTCAGTTGTCCCAAGTCAAGTCCCATGGCCTAGCCTAATAACACTAGGATTGTTGTTAGAATCTCTGCAATCACATGACAGAGGACTTTGGATGTATAATTCTGTTAAAAAGAGTCAGGAGCTGAGGAAAATATGCACTCTATCTCTAGGGTGGAGAATATTGCAACTTCCTGTGCCTTTTTTGTCACATGGGATATCACAGCCCATACCCAAGAAGAACAGGGAAAACAGCACAACTCCCAGGATTATAGTAGCCCCAAAAGGTAGTAATGAGAACACTTAGGGAAATCCACTTGCAGCACAATTCTGTGTGGAGCTAAAACAAGATTCCCCAGCAGAACAAGTCAGTAGTTGACACAATCATGCTGCTGTTGAAATCTGAGTTAGTAACCTGAAAGAGCAAATGGAAAAATACTGTAAAACATAAAAAGAAAAACATAAAGCATTGAAAATTATAGGGGAAACAATGATGAGATTTGATGATCTAGGAATTTAATGTGAATTTTTAAGACTGATTTAAGGAGTTAAGGATTTACCTCCTTGGAATACATCACATTATAGATAATGCATTTTACTTTGACAGAATTATAGCAACTTCTCTTTGGAAACCTTATACTCTTTCTGAGCTAAAGTGGAAATACAGCTGGAATCAGTATTAAAGCTTGCCTTATCTTTAGAGTACAGCACAAGTTACCCTCATTGTAGATAAAATGGAAGAAAGGAAATTGAAAATCTTTGAGGTCTTGATTGGGGACTTAGAAGAAAAAGGAGGGAACTCCTAGAACTATCTTTACTATCTTAAATATTTATTATATTATAGATTAATATAGTTATTACTTATATTTATTATTGTGGATTACTGTATTTATTATAGATTTTTCATAGAAGATAACTATTGGCTCTTTTGAGCTAAAGGAACACTAAAGAAAGCAGAACATGAATCTAAAATACGCAGCTTCTGGAGGCACCAAAGATAAAATAGTATTTAGGTTTAATACTATAAGAAAATGAGCATGCTCTTTATACATCTCAGAACCTGAATAACCATACCCATCTACTGGGCTCTTTGTTTGGGAGGATAGAATATTACAAGGACTGGTAGAAGTTTAAAGAATCTTCTAATATGTATTCAACTGTTGGTTTTAGTTCCTTTTATCTTCTGGTTTTTAAGGATGTTATGCAAGTTTAGAAAGAGGTTTTGGTTGATCATTCTTCGTGGATTCAGCACCACTAATTTTGCCAATATCAATGGTATTTTTGCCAAAAGAAGACTAGCACCTAATTGAGATCTTCAGTTTGGGTTTGATTTGGATATAGATTTGCTGTGAACTCATTGTGAATAGGCAGTCTTTATAGAGTTTTCAAGGAAGAAGACATAAAGAGACTTTTATCTGGCAATTGCATTTGTACAAATGTCTTTCGCTTTTAAGGCAACACATGTACTAGCACAGAAGAGGGGAAAAATGTTTACCAGTCAAAAGTTTCTTGGACAGTTGTAGGCTGGGATGTGGGTGCCATCCACACCTGAGTGTGCTGGTGACTCTAAAGGAGAGGCCGTGTAACACTAGGAGGGTTTAAGGCTGATACTATAGTTTTTGTATCAATAAAACATTTGCAAGATTGTCTTTTAATATTTAGAGAAATTTATCTTTGAATTTAAGGGTAAAACAGGAAATTGAGCACTTGATTCCCCCTTCAAACCTTTTTATTAATCACCATTTTATTTTATTTTCTCTCAGTTTGTTAACTGATGCAAGGCAATTGTTTTTCCAGTGTCTTTGGAAAACAAAGTGTATTAAGGACTCCAGTCTGCAGTGTGTGTTTCACTGGATTGGAAGCATCTTGTTTTATGTGAAGGACATTATTTTATTCTGAGCCTTAATTCTGGTCTCGCCTCGCTCCTCCCAAGGCTCCTTCCAGACTCTTCAAGCATTGGCTAATTATGAAGCTGTTTACTCTATTTCTTCTTTCATGGAAAGTGAAGAAAGATGAGTCACATTCTTTTAGAATCTTCTCCTGAAGGCTCTCTGAAGGTATTAATTTGTCCCTGATGTCTGCAGGGGATTTAACCTTTTTTTTTTTTTTTTGCTTATAGGACTGAATCAGCTGAGTATGTGTTTTACAAAACTTTGTTGATAGCCTTTGAAAATCCTTTTCTAAACTCTAGTTTCTCATGCAACAATCATGGATTCTTATGTCACCTTCACGTTCTTTACTGTGCTTTTCCTTTCTTAATTATTGGTGTCTAGAATTTTTTTTATGTGGGGAGCACTAAATTATCAGTTCCTAAAACTATTCTAAGTTCCCCTGCAGGTTTCTCTCCATCTTTTTTAGACCTTAGAGCTTGTGGCCCCAGATATTAGTTCAGAATAAGACCAGGTCTTAATATCAGCCTTGTGTAGTTTTCCCTCTTCTGAAGAAAGTTTACCTTTAAGAGAGACTGCACTATAGAGGTTTTTGACCAGCTTAAGGCCAAAAGTCAGAAGAAGAGATGGCCTTGAAGGAAATCAAGAAGCATAGAATAAGGGAAGAGTAATAATAAAAGAAGGACTTTAGGTTTGTGTTGTGATTTGGAAGAATCTTAATGAGAGTTTGTTTCAATTTTTTAAAAATGTTTCTCTTTTTGCCTTAGCTAAGGAATATTTTAAGGAACAATTTTGGAATCTGAATTTTGTTTGGAAGACCTTTGGGTATTTGAGATTTGCTCTCTTCTTGTTCTAAGGTATCTCTCAAATGAATGCTTGCATTATGTCAGAAGCATAGTTATGTTGCTTTATTTTCTTGTCCAGTAATTTCTAATGACTATTGGTTGCCTATAGACTAAAACCTGACATTTGGCACATCATAATGTAATTCTCAGGTTCATAAATTTCCACGGTAGATACCTTCTTAGGTATACTGTTAATCTTTTTATCCATTCTATTTAAACTTTGTTGAAAAAGATGTCTTTCTAATCATCTACTGATCCCCGCAGAAGTTACAGTGCTTACTAAACTGCATGTTATTTCATGTTAAATGCTATAAGGCTGTACTTTCACTGAGCTTTTTGTTGAGATATATGAGGTTAGTAATGTCCTTGACTACATGCAATTACTATCAACTACTTACAATTACTATATTTTCTCCTGGAAATTTATCTTTCTGTTTCAGTACTAATTGTGTTCAGTAATAACAAGGTTTATGTTTATTTAATTTTTTTGTATGCAAGTTCTTCTGCTTTTAAACCAAATTGCAATTGAAATTTTTTAAAAATCAGATTGTAAGACCTGCAAAGTACATTCTTCTCAGGCTTTGTGATTTATAATTTCTTCTTGTAATCTTCTTAGCTAATTATTAATCACAGATAGAAATACTCCTATGCCATCTTTTATCTTCTTGGATATTAAAGTTATAAAATAAGTAATCTAGGATTCTTTTGGTATCATATTTTGTTCCTTTATCAAATCAGAAAAAGATAGGTATGATGAGAATTAGACATAGACATCTTCACATTATATACCTTCCCATTAACCATATTAGATCTTTTTTCACACTCCACAGGGTAAAATCCTGATATAATCTCTTTCTCATAGTAAAAGCAGTAAAATCTGCTTTTTAAAAAGTTTTGAGTTGGAGACTACCTTCCAAAGACTTATATTTATTCCCTTAACAGTCCCTCAGTTCATAGGACCACATCTGGAATACAGGTGGTTTTGATCAACACAGTGGCTTAAACATTTTTTTAATTGGGTTGCCTTTAGATTCACCTTACTCTTTCTGTAGTTAACTATAGGTATAACCTTATCTTCTGGTATTATACATTCAGAGGAACTTATTTTCTTTCTTGGTTAATTGTCCTGGTCTTAATTTGTCAGGCTCTGGAAACTAATTTTGATTTATTTCCATCTTATAGTTTTGTTTGCTTTGCATTTTCTTTTCTATATTATTTCTTTCATACTATCAGGGAACCTTAATCTTTTCTAAGAAACCACCACTAATGTTATTTCACATTACTTTTATAGCCACATGTTAAAGTACATAAGCATGTAATATCCATGGTTGTCTCAGAGAGGGCAATAGGCAGAGAACTCCCTGCAGAGTTTTGAAACATTTCTTTTAGAGATTAAACCACTCTATCATAATTCAAACGTTTGTCTTCTGTAGTTATACTAAATGTTTGTTTCCAGTGCTTTTTGCTATTATGCCCATGATTAGGTTCAAATTTCAGTTAAGACTCCCAACTTGGAGTTTGTATATGGTAACAACAGCCATTAGCAGACACAGAAGTATCACATAAATTTTTGCATTGTGATTGCCTAATATTTAACTAATCACCTGACCCACTTGCCTAGTTTGTTTGCTTCTTGTTACTCTGTGTGTACTGCATTGATACCATTCTAAGAATATATCAGGTGATTCTGATGACAGAATGTCTTGTTTGTGGAGTGAATAGAATTTTTTCTGCCTGAACAAAGGAAAAATGTAAATCTAAAACATTTAAAAGTAGATGTGTATTATCCCTCAGTTATATAAAATTAATTGTATTAAAGTAGCATCTTTGTTTTTTTGGTACCGAGGATTGAACCCAGAGGCACTTAATCACTGACCCACATCCCAGCTTTTTAAAATATTTTGTTTAGAGACTGGGTCTCACTAAATTGCTGAGGCTGGCTTTGAACTCATGATCCTCCTGCCTCAGCCTCCCCAGCCTCTGGGATTATAGGTGTGTGCCACCGTGCTCAGTCTAAAGTAACATTTTATTGGTGAGGTAAGGGAGTACCGGGGATTGAACTCAGGGGTACTCAACCACTGAGCCACATCCCCCCAGCCCTATTTTGTGTTTTATTTAGAGACAGGGTCTCACTGAGTTGCTTAGTGCCTCGCCATTGCTGAGGCTGGCTTTGAACTCAAATTCTCCTGTCTCAGTCTCCCAAAGTTCTGGGATTACAGGCGTGTGCCACTGCACCTGGCTTAAAGTAACATCTTAATGCCAAGTAAAAATACTTATGGAACTAACAGAATCTATGAGTATAACACAAATGTGAGTTTATAAGTGATGTTGCTAAATGTAGTTTTAAATTTTAAGATTTAAAAATAATTTTTTTCCTTCAGCAATCTAATTTTCTACTGATTTTTTTAAAACATAATGGTCAACATGCCTTTTATTATCTGTAGGTTTTCTATAATTGAACTTATAATTGAAAAAATTTTCTATAATTGAAAAAAAAAATAAAAACACATGTTGATTTATTCTGGTGAGATGACAAGAAGTTGTTGGGCATAATTTAAAATGTAAGATTCTTTTTAAAATGTTTCTTTAAAAAATTATGAAAACATATATATCCACTTCTCTATACTAACTCCTCTGGTGATATAAACAGAATTTCAATATCTTGGTCAAAAGCTTATCCAAGTTATAATGCATTTAGAAGAAATGAGTTCTATATGTAAGAGGATTGAACATCTACATTTTATTTTCTCTATATCATCTTTCTTAGGAATGGGAAGTTTGTTTTCATCTGCTATGTTGTAACAAGACACTTGGTGTATTTCAGATTTGAGGTTTTCATTAAGTAGTCATTTAGACAAGTATATATATTTTTTAAATGGGGAATTATGTTGATTTCTAAAGCTGTTTAATCACAAGGAATTTTAAACATGTGAGACTTGAACTTTCTCATGTAATAGTTCTTAGGCTGGAGAAATCCTTCCTGTTCTGTTGCTTGTGTTAGTGTTTAGCAGTATTTTTAGTAACAGTCCTAACTCAGTAGCTATGTAAGCACTGAGGGAAGATGGAGTCACAGGGCAAACTGGGCTTGCTTCCCACAGGGAGGGCTGGGAGTTGAGCAGGAAGGAAGGCCTGTTCGGCAGTGCCTTGTGTGCAACTATGTCTGAGTAGGCAGCGGGCAAAACACAATGTCTCCCTTGTACAAAGTAACTCTCTTAGTGAGTGCTCAGATATGTCAGGAAAAAGTGTTTGGGTAAGTGAAGAAGCTTGGGGTGTTTCAAAGAGATTCTTTTCATGTTTTTGTGGTATTTGGATTTCAGGGAGTGTACTATTTGTTGTTGCAAAGTACTGGCTTTGTTTTCAGTGGCATTTTAGACTTTTTGAACAAGCTCTACCACAGGCAGATTGAAGCATTTTACTTTCTAAAAATGTGAGCTTAATTTAAGAAATAATTTGTTTGTGATGAAAAATTTATCTGTGCTTCCTAAAACCAGAGAAAATTAATTGTGGCATTTGTTTTTAGGAACGAATTCTCTACTGGACTTAAAATCTACTTTTTTCCTGTGATTTTTTTCCTTTTGAAATCAGAACCAATTTGTGGTAGTTACGAGCACCACTTCTGGTATTTGAAATATATAATCTTGATTTCAAGAAGGATTTGCTTATTTTACAACAGTGCAGCAGTTAATTTTTCACTGACCGTGATATAAAAGTGTTCTAATTGACTTTAGTTTGAATAATATAAAATTTTTAGTTTTTCCCAGAAGAACTGGTTATTGTTCTTCTGGAAATCTTTATTTCGTGATTAGCTAGCATACATGGCTCGTATTGTTAGAATATTACTTTTGTATTTTCAGCAGCATTTAATTATGAAGCCTTAAGTAGCCAACTTTTATAGTGTGTACATGTTTATAGTCTTTTGCTTTTGAATTTGTTTAGTGGAGTGTGACAATATGAACCGCTTTGACCGACCAGACAGAAATGTTCGGCAGTCTCAGGAAGGATTTTGGAAAAGACCACCCCAGAGGTGGAGTGGACAGGAACATTACCACCTTAGCCATCCTGACCACTATCATCACCATGGAAAAAGTGACTTGAGCAGGTGAGTACTATTATTTTAACATAGATTTCATTTTCCAACCTCTTTAATTTAAATAATAATTCCCCTCCCCAAACTGATTTTGCCTTGTTTTTAACCCTCCCCAAAACCATTTATAGTTATGGGTGATACTAATTAGAATTAATACTTGTTTTTTAAACCAAATATGAACTTTATTATTAATATAAATATTGTATTTGTATCTATTATTTGGACTTTTGTGTTAGTTTTTTTTTAAATATAGATCTCATTAGGAGATTTAATGTCGACTTCGTTAACATTTATAATTCTTTAAATAATAATGTGTAAAATTAGTGCCAAGTAATTTGTTTTTTATTTACATAATAAGCCCAAATTTAAAATTTTCACAAGTACTATTAGCAACAGAAGAAAATACTATACAATGCTAGAAGTATTTTCCTTTTTGAAGTGTGGAATAATCTTTAATTTGATCATACCCAATGATCACCAATGTTTAAAAGATCTGTAGTCACCCAAGATTGGGATCAAGGACTTCCCTGGCAAAGATTAGCTTTGCAAGTTTATATCATTTATTCAACCTTTCTCTATTTCAGTTTACCACCTGCAAAAGGTACTTAATAATACCTTTTTGTTAGTATTTAAGGATAAGGAATAAAAGTGCCTGGAACAGTGACTGGTGAAGAGTAGGCACCCAGTGGCTGTTGTTATTAAATTTTTCCTTTTTATTGCCTCACCTCATTCTGCAAGGGATTTGAGGTCATTCTGGAACATGTTTGTAATACAAATAATAAAATTTGGGTGAAGAAATAATGAAAGGAAAACATAATAGCATTGTATACTCCCAAAGTAGGAAACAAAACTGTTTTTAAGATTCTTTGTAGCAAAAGCAAAGAACTGAACTTGATTTGTTACAAGATACGTAGTGTGCATAAAATAAAGGTTATGTTTTTCCTGAATGTATTTGCTTTTATGAGATAAAAACCTGAGAGAGTTTTCTTAGCATGATTTCTTTGGAGGAGAATATCTTAGAATATGGTGGAGAGGGCAGAGAGCGCTTCTCAAAGTAGAAAAGAATGATAATTTTCTTAGCTATTTCCTAGTTACGTTCTTTAATGCAAGCTGCAAAAGATAATAGTCCAGTTGAAACAAAGCAATTTGTTTAGTGAATTCTAAAACAACGAGTTTCAACTAAAAATCCTTCTGTTGGTGTAATTCAGTAAAAGGATATAACTGAGAAGATTATATAATATTCCAGGCATTATTTTGGCTGTTCTGTTTCTCACATCTAGGTTTTTGATAAGGAATGGACATAGAGAGTGGGTATTATCAGGGAAGAACATAATGTAAAGACATTTATTGCTAATAATGAAGGTTATGATTCCCTAATCTCTGATAGTAAGTTTATAAGAAGGTAAATTTAAGGCCAACTTCAACATGAATCATCATTTATTCTTAAGATTTGTTCATCTACTAACAAACATTCATTGAGAATCTATCCTGAATTCTCAAGCTGGGATGAATTCGGAGATAATGTGAGAAGTAAAAGCTGTGGTTTGGCAGTGATTTCATAGAACACTGGGTTGAAAATGGTAAAGAGAATTTAGCAGTGAATGAGCTCAGTAGACATCTTTGCCCTTGTCAGTTAGGGTAAGATTCATGTGCTTGTTCTGTCTCGTACAAAGATGAGTAGTGTTTACTTCCTGTTGCCAATATGCTCAGAGTCTATAGAAAAGATAGGCATATAGACAGTTACAGTGTGGTGATGTTGGGTGCCTTGATAAAGGTGATAGATAAATAAGGGACTCCCAAGAGCATGCAACAACTAGTTTTTGTTTTAAGATAGCCCAAAATAAATGATGTAACTACTGAACTGATTCTAAAAGTACGCCTATAGATATTGAAGAAAAGTGGGTTCTATAGGAGAAGGGTAGGCATTTCACATGGAAAATATGTGATAGGGTATGGCATTTTCAGAGAGCGTCTCAAGTTTAGCATGGCTGGATTGCTTCATCATTTGGAGAAATATCTAACTCTAAATAACAAAACTGTCATATTATGCAGTTTAAGTTAAAGGATGGGAAATTTTTACCTTAAAGTGAGACTTAATCAGACTGTGAATTACTTAATCGGAAGTGAATTACCTGGAGTTAATTACCTCTATCCTTGGGAGTGATCAAGCTAAGTTTGAGTATAATCATCTGTGAGAAAAGTTAAGCAAAATTTTCTAAAAAAATGTATTACCTGGATATCAACAGGTATAGAAAATAGAAATTCTCTGGTCAAATGAGCACGAGAATGGACAAATTTAAAATTAAATTTTCTAAATGGTGAACTGCATCGGGCCTGTAAGTATAAATGTAGTACTGTGAATTTGCAAATGATGGTAAAAGATAATATGTAGTCATTTCCCAAAATATATCACAAATTCCTTTTACAGACTATATTTTAATGGACTTACGATTTGTATTCACACCGTGATTCTTAGAAGAGAGAAATGCACAGCACTCTTAGGGGTTGGTAATCTAATTTTGTACAGAGCTTTATTAACAAGTAGGCTGAGGCACACTGATTTCTTGTGAACAGTTTTAGGTTAGTTTATTGATTTCCCCTCAAGCTTTCTGGGGCTGTGCTGAGTGTTTTGGATCCCCCAGAGCCAGTTATAAGGATGGGCAATACCAAAACAAACCTCCAAAACAAACCATACCCAAGCATACCTTAAAACTGTTATTTTCTCATTTTGCATGTATTAACCCCATGGCTTTTTTAATGTTACGTGTACAAAATTCCCTCTTGACTTTTGGAGCACTAGTTTTGTTTCTTCTGTCTCTCAACTCCCATCTTTCTCATAGTTAATTATAGGATTAGTGTCTTATCCATAACTCAGAGATATTGAGGAGACTGAGTGTTGAGAACTGCTGACTATAGTCTCCTCTCCTTTTCATAGCACTGCTCTTGCTTTTAACCTGGCCTAATCTTCTACTCCCTCTTTTCCCTGCAGTTCCTCCGTTTCAACACCTTCAGCTCACATCCTAACAAACTTACTCCCTTGACCTCTTTGTCTACATTGTCCTAATTGTAACTGAATTCTAGCTCTTTCCTAAATGTATTTCTTCCTTAGTAGTGGATTCTTATTTTCTAATCAGCCTAGTTTTGTTTTTGTTTGTATTTAAGAGCTTTATAGTTATATAGAGTAATTGGGTTCATCCCAACAAACTCATACATGTGTGGAATTTGATTTCAGTTCATGATCTCTCCTTTTCTTCCCCCCTTTTCCCCCAGCCTCCCTCCTTCCTTTGTTATCCTTCCTCTACTCTACTAGACTTCCTTACCCTCATCTATTTATTTATATTTAATTGGTTCTTTTTACTTATGTATAAAGATGAAATTCCCTGTAGTATATTTATATATGCAAATAACATGTTTTAAGAATTCTGCATTACCTCCCCTTATCAATTCCTTCACTCTACATCTCCATCTTTGTATATTTCCATATTACTGTTCTTCCCTTTATCTTTAATATATCCTGTCCTTCTCTCTCCTTTTTCTTTACTCTAGCTTCTACATATGAGAGAACACATTCTACCTTTGAGTTTCTGAGTTTAGCTTATTTCAATTAGCACAGTATTCTTCATTTCCATTCATTTACTGGCAAATGTCATAATTTTTTTTTATGGTTGACTAGAACTCCATTTGTGTGTGTATGTGTGTGTGCTTGTATCATAATTTCTTAATCCATTCATCTATTGATAAACATATGGGTTGACTCCATAATTTAGCTATTGTGAATTGTGCTGCTATAAACATTGAAATGACTGTATTACTATGGTATGATTATATTTAATTCTTTTGGATAAATACAAAAGAGTGGGATAGCTGGGTAATATGGTGGTTCATCTTAGTCTTTTGAGGAATCTCCATACTGCTTTTCAGAGCTGTTATACTAGTCTGCAACAACGTACAAGTGTACCTTTCCCCATATAATCTCACTGACATTATTATTGTTTGTATTCTTGATTGTTCGTTCCCATTCTGACTGGAGTGAGATGAGATCTTAATGTAGTTTTGATTTGCATTTCTCTGATTGCTAAAAATGTTGAACATTTTTTAACGCCATTTGCATTTCTTATTTTGAGAAATTTGTTTAGTTCTTTTGCCCATTTATTGATTGGGATATATATATATATATAAATATATATATAAATTTTTTTGGTGTAAGTTTTTTGAGTTCTTTATATATTTTGGATTTTTTTTTTTTTTTGTACTCAGATTGAACTCAGGGGCACTCAACCACTGAACCACATCCTCAGCCCTATTTTGTGTTTTATGTAGATACAGGGTCTCACTGAGTTGCTTAGCATCTTGCCATGGCTGAGGCTGGCTTTGAACTCACAATTCTCCTGTCTCAGCCTCCCAAAGTGCTGGGATTACAGGCTTGCGCCACCATGCCCGGCTTATATTTTGGATATTAATCTCTTGTCAGAGCAGTAGCTGGCCAAGATTTCATGCTAATTCTTTATTATTTTGAAATAGTCTTTATCTTCATTCTTCATTGTTACTTTTAAATGAAGTATTCTTAAATGTTTTTTCTTTGAGACTCAGGGCATTTGACTGAATTAATTGTTCTTTACTGCTACCCACCAGTAGTGTACAAAATCATGACCCCTTGGCTTACTTTCTTCCTTCATTATAAACTTTGCTACAGTTCTGAGTAGATAAAGTATAATGCAAGTGATTCATTTTACCCTTTGTCTCTTTAGATCCTTAGGGTTCTTTTGGGGGGGGGGGGTGTACTGGGAATTGAACTCAGGGTACTAGACCACTGAGCCACATCCCCAGCCCTTTTTTGTGTTTTATTTAGAGACAGGGTCTCACTGAGTTGCTTAGCACCTCGTCATTGCTGAGGTTAGCTTTGAATTTGTGCTTCTTCTGTCTCAGCCTCCCAAAGTGCTGGGATTACAGACATGCACCACCGTACCCAGCCTTAGGGTTCTTTATCCAATCTGGATTCTCTTTTTTTCCTCTTGCACAGTTACTATGGCTAGACTCTCTGATACAATATTGAATAGAAGTGGTAAGAGCCAACATTTGTCTCATTTCTGATATTAAGGGGAAAACATTTCAGTCTTTCACTGTTAAGTAAGATATTTGTAGGTTTTTCACAGATTACCAGTTGGAGAAGTTCCCTTCATTCATAGTTTGTTGAGGGCTTCTATCATCAAAGAGTATTGGATTTTGTCAAATGCTCTTTTCCTCTGTTGAGATAATCTCCACCATCCCCTTTAATTCTACTAAATGTGGCATGTAACGTTGATTTTCAGATGTTGAACCAGCCTTTTCTTTGATAAATCTCAATTGCTTTTGGTGTACATTTCTTTTATATGTTATCTGGTTCAATTTTCTAGTATTTGTTGAGGATGTTTTTATATATATTCTTTAAAAATATTGGACTGTAGTTTCCTTAAGATATCTTTGTCTAGTTTTGGTATCAGGACTACATTGATTGAATGGGGAAGTATTCTTCCACATCTGTGTTTGAAAATAATTTGTGAAGGATTTTTTGTGACAATTTTTTGGATTACTACTTTAATCTTTATAGATATATTTTAGGTCTTATTGGTATATAGTATTGCTCCAGTCTTCTACTTCTTTGTTATTTTTCTATCTGTTGTTCTGTTTGTTATTTTAAGTCAGTCACTACATCTTTTAGGGAAAGCCTGCTAACACTAGATTCTCTTAGTTCTTGTTTATGTGGGAATGTGTTAATTTTTTCTTTATTTTGAAAATAGTTTTGCATGATATAGAAAGCTTGGTTGATGTGATGAATCACATTTTTTTTCTTGCTGCATTAAGTATTCTCATTTTGTCTTTTTTTTTTTTGTTTCATCGACTTTAGTATTTTATTTTGTTTTGGTGGTAGTTGAATGGTAAAAGCAGTCCCAATTCTCTGTCCTTCCCCATATCCATGTTCTTTTTTTTTTTTTTTTAAATTATTTTATTTAAATGCATTTCAAGTCATAGTACATATACAGAGCTCAGTTTTTCCAATTCTCTGGTTTCAAATCAGATAGAGTCACATTATTTTATGTATGGTTAGGTGTGTCTGGTTCAGCCTATTATATACCTGGAGTTTGTTGAGCTTTTTGAATATGTAGATATATATTTTTCATCAAGTTTGAGGTTATTTTGGTCAGTTCTTCAAGTTCTTTTTGCCCTTTCCCTCCTTCTTCTTCTCCCTCTGTACCATTATCTGAGGAAATAAATGAACATCATTTTTTGCTTGTCATAAAAGTTTTGAAAAGATAAATACAAATAATATGCAAATTACTCAGATTTTCCCTCTCTCCAGGATTTGTTGTTGCTTTGATTTGTTGTTTATGCTTTGCATTCCCATCAGCAGTGAATGACAGCTCCTTTTGCTCCACCTCCTCACCAGTGTTTCATGTTGTGCTTTGGACATTAACCATGTATGTATGTAGTGGTGTGTAGTGGTATCATAATTCTTTTAATTTTCAAATCTCTAATGATATATTGTTGAGCATTTTTTCGCATGTTTATTTGCCATCTGTTATCTTCTTTGGCGAGATGTCTGTTAAGATATTAGCCCATTTTTTAATTGTTTTTTATTTTCCTCTTATTGGTGACTTCAACAGTTCTTTGTGTATTTTAGACCTTTTATTAGAAACATGTTTGGTGAGTGTTTTCTCTCAATCTTTGGTTTTCTTATTGTTGCTTTGTGTGTATGTGTGTGTGTGTGTGGTCCTAGGGATTGAACCTGGGGCAATTTATCACTGAACTATATCTTCAGTCCTTTTTTGTTTTAATTTAAATTTAAATTTTTTATTTTGAGACAGGGTCTCTCTCTAGGTTGTAGCACTTGGCCTCCAACTTGAGATCCTCCCACCTTAGCCTCCCACGTTGCTAAGATTAGGCATGTGCTATCAAGCCCAGTTTCTTCTCTTCATGGTGTTTTTCACAGAGCAAATTAAAAAAAAAATTACAAAGTTCAGCATCTATTTTTCTTCTTGGATTGTACTTTTTGTATTATAAAAACTCATTGCCAAACCCAAGTTCACCTAGGTTTTCTCCCTTTTTGCCTCATAGGTATAGTTGTGCATTTTACATTTGGGTCTTTGATTCATTTGGGTTAATTTATGTGGATGGTTTAAGGTCGTTTTCTTTCGCATGTAGATGCCTGCCTGTTCTAGTCTCATTGTTGAAAAGACTGTCTTTTTTCTCTGTTGAGTTGCCTTTGCTTCTTTTTCAGGAATCAATTGACTACATTTATGTGGGTTCATTTAAAAGCTTTCTATTATATTCTGTTGATGTTTTTGTCTTTTCTTTCACCAGTAACACATTGTCTTGATTACTGTGGCTTCATATAGTAAGTCTCAAGGTTAGGTAGAACTTAACTCTAACTTATTTGCCTTCTTGGATATGTGTTGGCTATTCTGTTTCTTTTGCTTTTTCACAGAATTACTTTGTCAATATCTACAAAATAACTTCCTAGAACTTTGATTGGGATCTTGTTGACTCTAACATAACAAATAAAACTATGAACATCAGAATATGTATACTTAACTTTTGGGGGGTGGGCATTCCAAATTGTATATTTCAAACCATAATCCATAGTCTTGGAGATTCCAGATTTGGCATGTTTTCTCTCTTTATGCATTTAACTTTTATAGAGGGTTTTTATTGATGGTGAGGAAAGAAACACTAAAGATTTTTTGAAGGCAAAATTGTGACTCAGATTAGGTAAGAAATGAAGAAGGACAATCTCTTCCTCTTTACCCCAGATACATGTGCAGACAGACACTTGCATTTCCTGGTCTAACCTGTGAATCAAAAACATCAAGATGAGCACAAAAATCATACATCGTAGTGATCAAGAAGCTCTGTTGGAAGTGGAGAAGAATAGAATAAAGTTATAGATATAAACATATAACTTGGGGAGTTTTCTTTAATACCATAAATCAATTATTCAGAAATGTGTGTTTTTATGCTTGTGGGTTGAATATCAAGTGTGTACTATACATGGATTCATTTTAAATGGGGTACTGTCAGTTGACTATGTAGGTCCATTTCTGAGCTCTCTCCATGGTGTTCTATTTATTTATCTGTTCTCTCAGTAATACCACACTGTCTTGATTACTGAACCTTTATATAATTAAAGTCTCCTATTTTTTATCTTACTGATTTTATTGCCTCTTTCCTGAATAATATTAAATAATAGTGGTGATAGTGGACACTTCTTTCTCATGCTTCTGTAACTACTGAACTCATTTCTGACTTCACCCATATATCTGTTTGTTCAGTTCTTCATATCTGCCAGCCAACCTGGCTTGTGACCACCCACATAGGTTCTCCTTCACTAATACACTGTTAACATTCTAGTGTGTTCACTTTACAACAGCTTACAGCCTTCCATTGCTTTCACCACCTAACTTTTTTGCTAAAAATTTTAATTGTTAAAAGTTGTTCAGAAGTACAAATTTATACCTGTCAACTAAATAGGGGATCTTATGAGTTCCATTTCTTTCTCATTCATGGTTTTTTCCCGTCCCCTAAGGGGCCTTTGCCCCTGGATTTGTGTCCTTAGTCTTGGAAAGTGATTTTGCTTTCCATTCTGTTCCTAAAATTCATTTTATCATGTATGAAATGCATCATCTTCTCAGGATCTGAAATTCAAGATCTTCATTGTCTTTCTGTACTGTGTGCACCCCTCATCTTAATTGTCTTCTTTCATTTTCTGAAAATGATCTGTTACATATTTGCATTCTCTTCCTCTTTATTTCTATCTGCCTCTTATCCTCTCAATTTCATTCAGTGTTTTTGTTTTACCATGCTTCAGTGTCCTCCGCTCAGGTTTTATGTTATTTTTAACTTACTATCAATGTTCAATAACAAATAGATGTCAGGGAAATGTGTCAATATCTTAACAGTTGGTAAATATAGGTGAAAGGTATATGGTGATTCTTTGTAGTATTCCTTTGACATTTTTGTTTGAAAAAATTTTAAAGATGGAAATTAATAATAACCATACAATAGTAATTTGTTTTCATTTAACATTTAGCATATATTATGCACTGTTCCAAACACTTTATATTATCTCATTTAATCTTTATACCAACCAAATGTATTATTCCTATTAATTTATAGATGAGGAAACTGAAACATAAATTATATAACTTCCCTTGATTATTACATTAAGTGAGAGCTGAAATTTAAACTTAGATGGTCTGTGCAGGTAATTTAAAAATCAATAGATATGGCTATTTTCAAAGGGCTTGCAATCAAATTAATATCTTCAACAGCTGGTTTCTATAAGCCAGGATTTAAACCTAAATCCAAGACCAGGATTGGCTCTTTAATCTACTGTGGCTTTTTAGATGACAATTCTTAATTCCTGTATTCAGTTAGTAATCAAGACTTGTTTGAAACATTTTTAATTCATTAGTTCCTTGCATTTGTATCTCCTAATGTAAGCCTGTATTCCATACCTGATTCTCATGCTGTAGACTACAGACCACTCTCCTTTAGTGTCTTTCCTCTGTAATCATTCTTTTATTCGCTTGGCAAAATAAAAAGTAAATATTAATTTGGTTATTAAGTGGTGTTTTGTCATGTCACAGCAACAGGATTTTAGAATCTCAGAGATGAAAGCTTTATTTTTTAAAAAAACTGATTTTCAGAAAATCATTCTTGTTATTCAGTGTAAAACAATAACAGCAAAAACGAACAAAACACCAAGACTCAGATACAAATGAAAAAGAATAAGCAATCTGTTTCTTCGCGGAGTTTATAATTTGCATTTGTGGCTAACAAACACAGTATACTTTTGATATATACTATAAGGGGTCATCTGTGAAGGTACCAAGTCCTGCTTGGGAATTAAGGAAAATTTGCCTGAAGAAGTGCCAGCTAGTTTAAAATGAAGAGGAGTTCTCCAGACTGAGTGTGCAGTAGAGGGCAACATGAGTAGACTGGCAGGACCATTGAGAAGGTGAGGATGATGTGGGTTCAGAGATGAGGGAGATTTTGACATGCTTTAGGAATCTCAGTTAATTAGTGGTGGATGAAGAAGTTATTCACAGGAAGACAGGTGTTGTGGGAATAAGCCAAAGAATAAATTAGACGCAAGTTTCTGTGGTATCAGAAACCATTTTTAAGATCCCCTCATCACTGAAAAGTATGTCTTGTTCTTTGTATCATTACTCCCCAACCCTGCCAAAAGTCTTAGCTTTTCAGTTAGACTCAAACCTCATAATTTATAGTTCATCCCAGGTTCATTGCTGCCTCAGAAAATTCCTCCAAGTATAGCAACATTTTTCCTCTGAAAATATAGCTTTTTTATCTCTTCTCTTCATTTGTCAGATGATTTCCATATTTTTGTCGCTAACACTAACTTTTTACTACTATATGTTTTACATTCACTCCCATGTATATAGATGGTATATCTGTTTATTCATGGATGGGTAAATTCATACTAATTAATTCATCAGGGTTTGAGATTTAATAATTCAGCCATATTTTGAACCAGTAAAAGAAAGTAGAATTTTATGGGACCAAAGTAGAATCTTACTTATGTAATCAACAATATAAAAATGCATAAAAATAATTTTCGTGGGTTAAAAGAAAGACAAGCCTGAAATATTTACAAGAAATAGTTTCAGAGAAAAGTAATCTCATAGAAATCAGCTTCATATTGAATATTTGAGAGTTCAGAGATTTGGGAATATTTGTTGAAAGGCAAAAAATTTAGTAGTTACTGCATTTTTACATTTTCAATGTGGTTGAAATCTAATGCATTGTGACTTATAAATTTAATGCATTATGAATTGAACTTTATTTCTAATATGTTACAACGGCCATTAATTATATCAAAGAGAATATTTTCTCAGTGTTATTTGAAATATTGACTTAACATGTATTCATTTCTTGTCATAATTTAAGAACTAACTAGAATAATATGTAAAACGGATGCAGTTAAGTTTTAAATTGCCATAGCTATGACTTCTGTTTAAAATGTTGTGTTTTGTACTCCTGTGAAACACATTATTCCTAATTTTCTTTCTCTTACTTGTCATAAATATTACGGTATGAAACTGAAGGGAAGTGTAAATTTTTAAGAGTAGACTTGTTTTTACTGCAGTATAAGGTTAGGAAACTATATAATCTATACAAGACTTCAAAAACTTCATTTAATCTTAATTGGAAAAGATGATTTATCAACAATGTAAAAACAAAAGAACAAAGAAATAACATTTCATATATCTTAACTGCTTGCTAGAACTTTCAAGAACTAGTAGTTCAAAGGTGTGTCCAAACTGGGAATTAATATGGGTAAGATAGTTATGGGGCTAAAACAGGTGTGCAGTTTAAGATGCCAAGCAAAGTCAAAAGCCAACAACTAAACAATCAATGCAGAAAAGGAGGAATAAGGATAGTTTTTACAGCTAAGGCCTTCTCACAGTATTTTGTTTTTATTCCAGTTCTTAGGAAAGAAGGTTATTCAGCCAGCGTGTAAAACACAAAAAGGACAGGGTGAAAGGAGTCAGAAGAAAATTATTTTAATGACAGATAGAGCTGTTTGCACCTTTCAGTGGAAACACATTCAATGACTGAGATTAGTACAAGTGAGAGACTTTGTAATAATGATAAATGATTTATAAAGATCACTGCAGTAATTTTATTACCTTTCTTTCTGAAATTTATGTCTTTTCCCCCCCACCTTCTTCCCCTGCCTTCCAGAGGCTCTCCTTATAGAGAATCTCCTTTGGGTCATTTTGAAAGCTATGGAGGGACCCCCTTTTTCCAGGCTCAGAAGATGTTTGCAGATGTACCAGAAAATACAGTGATACTGGATGAGATGACCCTCCGGCACATGGTCCAGGATTGCACTGCTGTAAAAACTCAGTTACTCAAACTGAAACGTCTGCTGCATCAGGTAAGTATATATCAAATATTTTCGACTCTTGCTATTTTGAATTGACAAATGGATTGACTCTTTTTTTTTGAAAATAAAGTTACTTGGATTTCTAGTGTCTCTCTGTATTTCTGTAGAATGACTATAAATAGTACATAGTAAATAGAGAAAACAGCATGAGATGTCGCATAATGGTCTTATTTGTTGCCTTAGCATTTATGAGCCGTGTAGTATTTGGCAAGCCAGTCTCTGTTTCTGTTCCCTATTTTTATAATACCTACATTGGAAGGTTGTTGAGAAAATTAGCAATAGTAGTTGTAAATTGAGCAACTTAATACTGTAAGCATTGTAGGCACTGAACATTCAGTGATTGCTACTATAATTTCAGCTAAGTGGAAAATAAGAAAAAGTAATTTTTATTTTATTTAAATAAGTACATAATTTTTGTTTGAGACCTTCAAGTGTATACCTTCCTCAGTTTTCTAATTTCTTTTGAGAAAATATAGACTCATAGCAGAGAAGTGATTTGTCCAGAGTTAAGGGATGAGTGGATGGTAGGATTCTGATTTAACACTCTACAGACTGTAAACACTAAATGCTTAAAGAAAATATTGTTATATCAGAATCCAAATTCTGCCATTCACTCATCTCACAACTCTGAACAAGGCTAGAGGCATAATAGGGAACCAAGGAATAAAATACTAATTTTAAATCAAGGATAAATTTAAATCTTTTTGTGTTTTATATACTAGCTAAATTTAACTTAAAACTATGATTGAGAAAGAACAGACTGACTTCTCTCTGCTGCTTAGTTTTCTTTATGGGTCACTTTCTTCCAGGTTGTTTTAACTTCACATGAACCAGGGACCAAATCTTAGAGTTCCTAGTGGCTATCAAAACCAGACTCAAGATATCTGCCCAATTGAAGTGAAATATGCCTCCTATGCCAGTAATGATGGTGATAAGTGTATGCATTCTGTTAGAGTTGTGTAAATTGTTCCATATTGCTAGGTTAGGATTTTTCCAGATTATTCCTCTCCACTCTTATGGATATTTGACTTACCTTTTAAGAAGGAATCTTTCTGTACTAAAACTGGGAACAAGAGAGTGGAGGATTCTTTTTGGTCTGGAGTTCTTAGACTTCTTCCAAGGCAGAAAGAAAGTCCATGATTGAAATATCCAGATGTAGAATTTATAAATTGATTTAGCTGTAACCAGGACATAGGGTTTGATCTATAGTGTCTGTCTGCTGATTTTCTGATCAGGAAATATAGCTTCATAGAAAAATATATCCTGTAGAAAAATAAGGTAGGAAAGGGTGGGAAATAGCCTAAATATGTTAGATATCTACTGTAAGCTAGCCATTATACTGGCTGTACCATTTGTCCTCTTCTGTGTCTGGGTATATTGCTGTGAATCATTAACCTGATTAAATATCAGCTGATAATATTCAGCTATCACTAATAACAAGAGGGACAAAACTGAGGAAGGCTTAGGTGAATTGATAACCAATTACTAGTACCACAGAAATAAAAAAGTGGTTTTCAATGTACTTTATATAAAGCTGTGGTTATTATTTGTGCACATGAATTATACAAAATAATGAGTTTCATTGTGGTATATTCATACATTCACGTAATTCACTTTGATCATATCCCACTCTGTATTAAGTAGACATTTGTTTTATTAAGAATTCTCAGTTTTGTTTTGTTTTGTTTTTACATATCCCCCCTGCCCCTCACTCCCTTTGGTTGCTAGGATTAAACCGGGGCATTGATGTGCTAGGCAAGTGCTCTAACACTAAGCTACATCCCCAGCCCCTATTAAGTGATCAGTTTTTCTTTATTTTTATTTCGATTTCTTTTCTTTAGGAATCTTTCTTCAAATATGTGGTGATTCTTTGATGTTTACTAATATTTAAGAGTGAGGAACTAAAACGTTGGTTCAGAACTTTTTGCACGTGGATCAGACTTATCAACTGGCTGGTTTCATTTTATGGTAATGGATGTATGTCATTGGGCCCTCAGCACCTACTAAATGAAGGATTTTTCTTTCTAAGGAGGTGTAGTTTCTCTATGGGAGAAATTTTTGATTTTTTTTCTTGGAATAAAGATAGAAGCCCATGAATGTATTCATTCCTTATATAGACTTCCACTTAATTTCCACAGTTTAAACTTTAAGAAGTCATATAATTTTTTTTCCCCCTTTATCTGACAAAACAAGGGAAAGAAGAATAAAAGAGAATTGAATCAGAAAAATAAAAGTTTGGACATTCTTAGAACAAGTAGTGAGATCTCTTTAGCTTGTTAGTGTCCTAAAAAAATGGTGGGGGAAAAGTGACTGTTAAAAGAAATGTAAGGGACAATTACATACAATAAGAGATTCTGAATTTGATATTGGTTTGGATGGAACAGCTATAAAGGACATTTGGGTTAGTTGGGGAAATTAAACATGGCCTATATATATGATAAGGAGGAATTTACTAAAATGGAAAGGTGGAGATGAATAAAGTAGAAAGGTTGATTGAAGAAAGCAGGTTATAAAGTAGTATGTACATTATGATCATATATCTATATCTGTCCACAGAAGGATATGCTGTAAATTGTTAATGATAATAACCTGAATGGTGAGAATGTGTTTTTTTAAAAATTATTTTAATCCACAGTTCCTAATTTTCATTAGAAATTATAGTGAATTTCCTAATTTATGGTTTATGAAAAAATAAAAGATTTTTTTTTAAACTATGTGTCTTATTCAAAGATCAGTTATTAATTGGATATGGTTAAAATATAAGGTTCTAGACATGAAGCAAGAGTGATAGACTTAGGGCAGATGGTAAAGGGCCCATGCGCCACAAAAGCAGTAAATTAGACAATGGGGAATGGAAGGAAGGGAAGGGGGATAAGCAAAGGAAGGACAGTGGGAATGAATCTTACATAGTTTTCCCATACACTTATATGAAAACAACATAATGAATCACAACACCATGTACATCCATAATAATGGGACTCTAATTAGAATAAGATATATTCTGTGCTTGTATAATTAAATCAAAATGGATTCTGTTGTCACATATAACTGAAAAGAACCATTTGGGGTAGAGAACCATTTGACTTTATTCTGGTAGTAGCCAAA
This sequence comes from Geosciurus inauris, assembly GCA_004024805.1. NCBI lineage: Eukaryota > Metazoa > Chordata > Mammalia > Rodentia > Sciuridae > Geosciurus > Geosciurus inauris. Next base: position 70,548 of record PVHX01000472.1, on the reverse strand, counting down.
AGAGTGACTTGGCCATATTGGTATTTTAAAAACATTACTCAAAGGGATTTATGTAAAATAAATAGTAGAGAGAATTACGTAAGTCTTATTATTTAGGAAACTGTTGCAGACATCCAAATTCTAGTTTATAATTGTGAAATTTAATTGCTTTGAAGTAGTTGAATTTTAGTGCTCTTTCAAGCATCTGTCTGACAAAGTTGTGTATGTAAAACTTTCATATAGTAATCATGAAAGGCATACTGGGCATTATTTTAGGTTCCTCTAATACATATCTCTAGTCCTTTAAAAGGATATGATGTTGGCTTCATATCAGTTAAAGAAAGTAAGCCTCAGAAAGCTAATCAGTGATAATTTTTTTAAAAATCAGTATTTGTGTTTTTAACCCCATTCTATTTGATTCCAAGGCCAGATGCACACAGTGGTCTTGTAGGAGACACCTTGAGGGACAACAGATAGAGTGTGAAGGTAGCCTTCAACATTCTCCTTACCATCACTGCACATCCCTCAGCCAAACCTAAGTGATAGAACCATTGTTTTATTAAATAGCCCTCTATATATAGAGTTCACTTGGACAAAGTTCTCCCTGTTCACAAAATTTAAAAATTGTAAACCATCGTATTTGGCCTTTGATTTGCTTTTTATTTGCTATTATGTACCCAACCTAGAGTTACTTTACAGTTTAAACAGGACTTTTGTGTATCTCTTTCTACTCTATAACACAAGTGTGGAAGAATAGCAATAGTAATGTCATTTTGATGGTTAGAAAACTGAGATTTTGATATTTAGTTGTGTTTCTCAAGGTTACCCAGTTGCATATTAATGTAGTTTGAGACAGATGTTCTAAACTGCCCAGGCTGGCCTTGAATTTGCAGTCCTCCTGCCTTAGTTGTACCTGAGGTTACAGATGTTGAGCCATTGTGCACAGCAAAAAAGTAATTTTTTAGTGGTCTGTTGTCTCCTTACTTTAATTTCTTATACCCTCTTTTAAAAACTTTTTATTGAAGCATAATATACATCCAGAAGTGTCTATATCAATGAATTTTCACTAACTAAAAATAACTCTATGGTTAGTACCCAACAAGAAGGAGAACATTAACAGAACAGAATCCTTTCTGGTTACTTATACCACCGTTCTTTCACTGGTGATCACTTGATTTCTGAAATCATAGATGAGTATGCCTGTATTTGAACTTTAAAATGAAACGAAGTCATATAGTATATCTGTCTTACTTTGTTCAACATTATATTTATGAGTCATTCATTTTTTTGCATTCTTTCTAATTGTAATATATTTCATTTTATAATTATACCACAATGTATTTAATTTGTTATACAGTTGATAGGCACTTGTGTATGTTTCCATTTTTTGGTTATGAATAGTGCCATTAGAATATTCTAGAATATGTCTTTTGGTCAATATATTTATACATTTTTATTGGGTATCTATCTATGTGCTGGTTCTTTCATAAGGAATGTAGATATTCAGCATTAATATATGCCATAAAGCAATTTTCCAAATGCTTTTTTCTATGATTTCTTCCCATTAGTTTCCCTGTAGCTTTTGTCATACTATCACCAGCATCTGTTTTGACCTTGGAGTAAGAATGAAGAATTTAAGATGGAGTAATGGAAAAACATGATGATATCTCTGATGTTTTATTTGGGTTATAAAATATTTGAACCTTGTAATACATGACCTATTCAGGATGCTTATTTTGGGAATAAAAATTTAAAAGCACATAATGCTATTTTAAAAATATTAATACGATCTATAACTATTTTGTTTCATTATTCCCTCTTACACCAATGTTGAGAATAAAAACCAGTAATTTTTCCTCACATAATTCTGTTCTCTTTCTGTGTGTTTGTGTTTATACGATAAAATACATGCATGCACATGCATGTAGTGTTAGGTGGACTTAATATTGAAAGCAGCAGACTTAACAGTTATTGTCACTTTGTGGCAGAGAACCATAAAAAAGCCAGGATACTTATGTTCCTCTGTCTCCAAATTTTCTTGTCACTTTAGGAAAAACAGAGTATATGAAATATATATAAAAGAGTATATATACAGCACAAGAGTTCAGTGTGATGAATAATGTGAAACAGTTGTGTATTCTCTACCCACATTAAAAAATGAGACATTAATAATCTGTGTACCCCTTCCTAATTTCAGTGTCTTCCTTTCTAGAGTTTAGAGTTTTCCCTTGTATTCCCTTCAAGTATTACCATATATATTTGTATCCATATGAGTGTTTCGTTTTCCCTCTTCTTAAATTTTTAAAAAGTAAAATTATACTCAAGTATTTCTGTGTGATTTCTTTCACTCAACATTTTCTGCAAGGTTCATTCATGTTTATTTCATTGTGTGAACACACCAGACTGTCATTGTCCAGTTTACTCTTGATGCTAATTTTGTTTGTTTTGAGTTTTTTTTCGTCTGACAAATATTACTCTACTATGAATATTTTCCTAGTACACATGTGTAAAAGTTCCTCAGGAGTATCTAATTAGGAGTGGAGTTTCTTAGTCATGAGGCACAGAAATATTCTTCTCTATAAATACCAAACTATTTTCCAAAGTTGTTCATCTTTTTACCTCTTGTCATGTTTTATATTTTTCCATATTTGTGCAAACTTAATGTTATCCAACTTTTTGATTTTTGTCATAAGGGTAGAATATAGGGGTATTTAACAGTGAATGCTGTCTCCAAGAGACTTGCCTCAGTTTGCATTTCTAATAGAATTAAATCTCTATATGGAATTTTTGTTTTCCTATGTCTTTGTGTGAGATTTAGAGTTTGTGCGTGTGTGTGTGTATTCTAGATGTAAGTGCTTTATTGATAATATGGATTAGAAATATTTTCTTCGATTCAGTTGACTGCTTTTTCATTTTCTGGTATCCTTTGATGAACAAACGTTCTTAATTCTGATATAGGTGAATTAATCAAATTTTTCTTTGTGGTTTGTGCTTTTGGAAATCTTTGTTTAAGAAATCCTTGCTCGTTAGTCACAAAAAATTGTATTCTTTTCTAAAGTCTTAAAAGTTTTGATGTTCACAATTAAATCTAATACCTAGGAATTGATTTGGTATATGAAAGATCCATTTTCATCTGAATAATCAGTAAGTTCAGGACTAAAAATATTGTCTGTTCTTTCTCCTTTGATAAGCAATATCTGCTCTTTAAAATACTAAATGTGACCCTATCTTAGCTTCAAATTCTGTGACCTGTTACTTAGCATTATATCATCATACATCCCTGTCTTTTTTCAAAAACACCATAACTTTCTTAGCCCTTTGTTTTTTCATAAAATATTACAAGTGGTTTTTTTGGGAGGCGGGGGAGGTTCTATAAAAGCATCTTAGGATTTTGATGGAATAATATTTAATCAACAGATCGATTTCAGAGGGACAGCTTATAGTAGTTAGACTTTGTGTCCAAGAATATGATGTATTTACTGGTCCATTACTTTAATTTGTATTAAGGTTTTATGTTCTTTGCATAAAAATCTTGCACATTTTTATTATATCTACTTCTAGTGCCTTAAATGTTTTGTTGCTACAGCAGGTGCTATCATTTTCTAATGTATTATCGTTGGTTTACAGAAATTAAATGAGTTCATATCTAGCAGTCTTAGTACAGTTATTATTAATTCTAATAATTTATCCATAGGTTTTGGAGAAAGGTTTTATATAGATAAGCATATCATCTGCAATAATGAGTTGTGTTTTTCCTTTCCAATGTTTGTATTGTGCCTCATTTTATCCACTGGATAGAAACTGAAGGGAAGTGTTGAATTGATCCTGTTTTGCTCTTAAACTTAACAAGAGTGCTTTCAATGTTTTCACTGGTAAGTGTGATATCTTCTGTATCATTTTGTGGATCCCCTTAATGAGGTGAAGGAAAATTTTTTTAAGTTTTTTAATTTTAAATTTTTGAGGCACTTTTTAAAGAATACTTTTTAAGTACTTTTTTCAAGTTTTAGAAACCTTTTTTCTTAAGCTCATAATAAATTGCCTGCATCCCCCCCAAATACCTTAGCGTATTTCCTACTATAAGGATATTTTCTGATATAACCCCAATACAGTCATCAAAATCCAGAAATCAGCATTGATACATTGCTACCATATAATCGTCAGAGACTATTGAGGTTTTTACAGATAATGTGTTAGCAAAAGATGTCAGGATCACATATTGAATTTAGTTGTCATGGCTTTATAGTATTCCTCAGTCTTTCCTTGATTTTGATAACCTCAACACTGTAACACCCGTCACTTTGCTTTTGTCTAGTATAGTCACACGATTGGATTCAAATTATGCACCATTGACAGAAATGTTACTGTAGCAACGCTGTATTGTTCTCATTGGGTCTCATCAGGTGGCACATGGTTTTAGGGAATTTGTTTCTGTCTGTGCTTGTGTATGTATGTGCATGTGTGGGTATTTGTACACATACTTTTGACTATATTTCTGTATCTGTTGAAACTATGACATTATACTAATAACTTTGTAGTCTAAATGCAGAATTTCTACTTTTTCATACTTATAATTCTCTCACAGTGAAAACACTGATTTCCATTTTCCTTATTTACTTATTTGATCAGTCCTCCTGATATCACCAGTCTCCTACTACCACAGTCACTTCCCTCTCCTTCAAGCTGACTTTCTCAGCCCACTTGGGCTTTACTAGCTTGTGCTAGGCCATGCATATTTAGAGTGTTTTCCTCAATTCACTAAATTTCTGAATTCCTGTGCATGGCTGCATATCCTGTGTACATCTTCCTTACACTACTCAGGCTCTGACTCCTTGTCAGCTCACTGGACTCTGACACCCTCATACCAGTCCCCCTCTCCACTTACTCTGCTTGGGCTCTGACACCACATGCCAATCGATACCACACATGGGTATTCTCCTTACCCTACTTGACACTGACACCTGGCACTTTTCCCTTTCTTTTTTTTTTTCCTGTTTAAACTCTGTCATTCCTTGCCAGGCCATTCCTTGTGAATGTCAACTTGGCTATGCTTGGGCTCTTACAGCCAGTGTAAGGCTATGCATATTCATATACTTTTTATTCACTTAGACTTAATTGTATCAGACTGTTTCTAACCCCTCATTTCTGACATGAAATGGTAAGCTGTCCCCCTGCATGGACATGCTTCTCAACCTGCCTAGACTTTGAAAGTCTTTGTTGGGCTGTCCTTTTTTGGTGGGTACCTATCTTTCTGTAGATAGGTACAGAAAGATAGGTACAATCTTGCCTAGTAGCTTGTTCCGGAAAGGAAGCTAAAGAGGAAAATGAAAAATATTTTTCTCATTGACTTTATCAAGATAGAATTTACATTCAAATGAAACATACCCATTTTAGGTACATAGTTTGAGTTTTTTGGCTATATGCAATTGTGCAATTACCACCACAATCAAGACAGAACATTTCTGTACCTGTTAATGTTTCCTCATTTCCCTTTGTAGTCAGTCTTCTCTCAGCTGGCCCTGGCAACCTCCGCTCTGCTCTCTATTAACAAAATTTTACGTTTCTTACATTTTCACCTAAATGGGACAACTGATATGTGCTCTTTTTGTTTCTGGATTCTTTGACTCACCTTAATGATTTTGACATTCATCTGTATTTTGTATCAGTTCATTTCTTTTTTTAATTTTTGGATACCATTCCATGTTATTTATATACATATAAACATATGTGTATATATATGTATGCATGTACACATACATACACACTATAATTTTACTTATCCATTTACCTGTTTAAATTATGCTATTTACCTGTTGATGGAAATTTGAATTGTTTTCAGTGCTGGAACAATTTGGATGATGCTGAATCTCTAGGTATTAATTATGAAAGTTAATAGGAATAAATAATTTTTAAAAATCAGAATAACCAAAACCAGAGTACAGATTTGGGTTCACCAGTGTTTTTATTTCTTTGTTGAATGATCTTAGATAAGTACTTTAACTTTGTTGCCACAATTTCCTTATAATAAATAATCAAAATTATAATGAGAACCTGTTTTAGGATTGTTGTGAAGATTGCATGAGGTTATTCAGATACAGTGCTAAGCATAATGCCTAATACATATAAGACAATACATGTTAGCTGTGATATTAACAGTAGTAATGATAATAGCAATGGCAGTAATAATGTCAAAGTTTGGAGGGGTCTTAAAACAACACACATTTATTATCTCAGTATTTCTGTGGGTCTGAAATTTCGGCACCGTTTAGCTAGGTCTCTTTCTTTAGGGTATCTCACAAAGCCTGGAATGATATCATTGGCCAGGGCTGGGGGCTCATCTAAAGATTCCACTAGAGGCATTTGCTTCTGAGCTTACATGGTTGTAGTCAGGATTCAGGTAATTGAGGCTGTTGGGCAGAGGGCTTCATGATTCTTTGGCTGTCAAATAAGGGTCACTTTTAACTACTTGCTTGCTATGTGGACCTCTCTCTAGTGCAGTTCACAGTGTGGCAGCTTAATTTATCAGATCAAGCATGTGAGAACTTCTGGTACCAGATCAGAAGTTACAGTTTCTTGAAACCTAATCATGAAAATGCTACTCATATTGTTTAGGACCATCTCACACTCAAGGGAAAAGGATTATATAAAGGTATGAATACCAGAAGGTGAAGATCATTGGGACTATCTAGAAAGTCTGTCCATCATAGGATCATTTCTTTAATACCTTTTATCTAACAGTGATATTTTTACTTTCAAAATTATTCTGGCCTTAAACTTAGGTGGTTTTTAATTGCTTGTTATTTTTAATTTTAATTTAAAATAAATTTATTTTAACTTTTTACAAGCATAAAATAATACATATTTATGGGTACCATGTGAGATATTGGTATGTGTATACATTTTTTAATGTTTAAATCAGGTTAAACGTATCTGTCTCCTCAAACATTTGTCATTTGTTTATGGTAAAAATATTCAGAATCTGTTCTTTTAACTTTTAAAAATATACATACATTATTGTTATCTGTAGTAACCCTGCCATGCAGTACCACATCAGAACTTTTTATTGCTGATTGTAATTTAGTTACTTACCATCAATGAACCTTTATTTACCCCTCCCCTCTAATGCCTACCCACCTCAGCCTCTAGTAATCACCATTCTACTCTGTTTCTCTAAGATCAACTTTTTTAGATTCCACATATGAGTTAACCATACAGTACTTGTCTTTCTGAGCCTAGCTTATTTCACTTGACAAAATGGTCTCCAGTTCTATCCATGATATTGCAAATGACAAGGTTTTCCATTCCATTGCATTGCCTTGCCTTGCCTTGCCTTGCATTGCATTGCATTCCATTCCATTCCTTTTCTTCCCTTATCTTTCTCTTTCCCTTTCCTACCCCTTTCCTACTGGGTCTTGCTATGTCGTCCCGGCTATTCTCTCTCCAACTTGTGGGCCCAAGTGAGATGGGTAACTGGGACTAGAGTCATATGCCATCATGCCAGTTAAGATTTTTTTTTAATGGATGAATGTTATTGCATTGTGTACATGTACATTTTCTTTATACTTTTATCAATTGGTGGACATTTCAATCATTTCCATTTCTTGACTGCTGTGAATATTGCCTCAATAAACATGGGAATACAGATGTCTCTTCAACATACTGACTTTATTTGCTTTGGATATATACCCAGAAGTGGGACTGCTAGAACATATGGAAATTCTTTTTTTAATATTTTAAGGAACCTCCATTCTGTCTTCCATATTCCCACTAACAGTTTATAAGGGTTCCCTTTTCTCCACGTCTTTGCCAGTGCTTTTGTCTTGTCTTTTGATCATAACCATTCTCACAGGAATGAGGTGATACCTCCTGTGGTTTTGATTTGAATTTCTTTAATGATTACTGATATTAAGTGTTTTCTCATATATCTGTTGGCCGTTTATGTCTTCTTTGGAGAAATGTCTACAAAGGTCTATTGCCCATTTTTAAATTGGGTTGTTTTCTAACTATGACTTAGTATCCACTGATCAACCTCCCCCAGTCCTCTTCACACCTATCTCCCCAGCCTCTGGTAACCACCATTCTTTAAAATGGGATATAGTACTAAAACATAGAATGAAAATAGGAAACCCAAAAGTATATGCTTAAGTATTTACTAAATAAAACAAATGGATAAAGAAAGATTTTAAAGTAAATGTTGAGGAACTCTCACTAGTGGTATAGAATTATGTACTTTCTTATGCTATGGTAAATTCAGAGGTGTAGAAAAGTTGAATAGTCTTAAAAAATCAAAATGTGGGAAAATTAGAAGAAATCAAGAGTAATATTTTTAAAAATATTTTTTAGTTATAGATGGACACAATATCTTTAGTTTACTTTTTTATGTAGTGCTGAGGTTCAAACCCAGTGCCTCACACGTGCGAGGCAAGCTCTCTGCCAACTGAGCCACAACCCCAGCCCAAAAGTAATATTTTAAGTAGGAAAATACCTATGGGAAGAGATATCTAGATTCAGACATACGTATTCAACACTTAGCTTTAATAAAATACAAATTTAATTTTATAAATACTGTTTGCTTGGAATATTATAAAGGGTTATCCATATATAGTAACTTTCTAGCCTGTTTTTGAATGCCAGGGTTTTTTTTCTCATTCTAAAATTCTAGGCACTGTTAGGATCACCTCATGTTTGAAGCACTTGTTGAAAGTCAGGCTTTATAAGCCTTTATTTTTAAAACACTTTCAAATGTAGCTTGAATCATTGGATTTTAAATTCAATAGGTAAATTACAGTATACTCAAAATTGTTCTCAGTATGTGTGCAGTGTGAAGAGATTATTCATTCATCTGTGAGTTTTGAAAAGGAAGGAAAAAACCTTTCAGAAAGAGAAAGAGGAAAAACTTCTCTTCTTCCTCTGCTGCCTTTCCCAGGATGCCTTTTGTGATTATGTTATAGCCTAAAACACAAGGCAGCTTTGTTGACATCACTGATGATGCTGTCAGCAGGGACTGGTCAGTCAGTGCTGCCAAACTTTTGTTAATCATTTCAAGTATCCATGTCCGTTGCAGCTGCTCTGGAATTCATAGGAAGATCCCAGTTTTTGCAAACACATGAAAGAACCACCTGGGTAAGATGGAGTTGGTGATCAGGTTTTTGAACACATTAATATATGATGAAAGAGTTGTAATATTAGAACGAAAGTCTATCTTTGTGTCTTTAGTCTTCGAATACTTTTAGACAAGAAAAAGGTTTATCTATCTTTAATAAAATGCTGATTAATAGCATTCTAATTGCATTTAGAATTTAAAAATCCTAACTACAACCCATAAAAATTGTTGACATTTCACACAGTAAAGCAGCACAGAAGACTTAGTCATTGAACTATAAATTGCATGTGTTTTGTTCAGTTGGTGTGGGGTTTTTTTTATATTATTTTTGCTCCCATTTATTACATATGTTTATGCAAAACACTCAAAACAGTGCCTGGTGTATGTCAATGAAAGTTAACTTTCTTATTTGTATAATATGAAACATGAAAATTACATGCATGAAATTTTTCCTTCAGTATTCTTTAAAGAAGGAATATATTTTCTGTCCCTTTTATGATATGTTTTCCCCTCTAATGCTTAAAGGAACATTTCTGAAAATGTTTTCTAATTTTGACCTGGACACTTTCATCTTAGTCAAAGTTTAGTAGAGAATACTACCATTGTTTAATCTCAGTGTTATTTGTGGAGGGGTGTTTTTATTAATTACTAAAGTTGGTGATGATATTTATGATCTTGAAAGCTCTTGTGCTTTGATGAAAATTAAAGCCTTTTTCCTCTTTGATCTCCTAAATTTAGGTTGCCAGACTTTTAAAAATAGAAGGCAAGATCCTTTTTCTTTGAAACATAGCAATAACTTAAAACATCAATAATTTCTACTTGTCTTGGGCTATCTTTTTACTATTTTAGAGTAATTTTTCACTTTTGTGTGTGTGTGCTTTCATTTATTTTTTTAAAAATTTTTAAATTAATTTAAATGCATTTCAAGTCATAGTACATACATAGAGTTCAATTTTCCATCTCTCTGGTTGCAAACAAGATAGAGTCACACCATTTGTGTCTTCATACATGCACCTAGGGTAGTGATGTACATCTCATTCAACCATTTTTTGCTACTCCCATTCCCCCTCCCCTCCCCTACCTTCCCCCTGCCCCATCCAAAGTTCCTCCATTTCTCTCATGCTCCCCACCCCCATCCCCCTTATGTATCAGCATCCACTAATCAGAGAGAACATTTGGCTTTTCATTTTTTGAGATTGGCTTACTTCACTTAGCATGATGTACTCCAATTCCATCCATTTACCTGCAAATGCCATAATTTTATTCTCTTTTATTGCTGAGTAATATTCCATTGTGTACATATACCACATTTTCTTTATCTATTCATCTATTGAAGGGCATGTAGGTTGATTCCACAGTTTAGTAATTGGGAATAGTGCTGCTGTAAACATTGAAGTGGCTGCATTATTGTAGTATGCTGATTTTAAGTCTTTACAGTATAGGCCGAGGAGTGGGATAGCTGGGTCAAATGGTGGTTCTATTCCAAGTTTTTTAAGGAATCTCCATACTGCTTTCCAGATAGGTTGCACCAGTTTGCAGTCCCACTAGCAATGTTTGAGTGTGCCTTTTTCACCACATCCTCGCCAGCACTTATTGTTGCTTGTATTTTGGATAGCTGTCATTCTGACTGGGGTGAGATGAAATCTTAGAGTAGTTTTGATTTGTATTTCTCTAATTGCTAGAGAAGTTGAACGTTTCTTCATATATTTATTTATTGATTGTATAACTTCTTCTGAGAAGTGTCCAGAAATCCCAAAGTCCTTTCTTATAAAAATAGAAAAGGCATTTCTCTTTCTTAGCCCATTTATTGATTGGGTTGTTTGGTTTTTTGGTGTTAAGTTTTTTGTGTTCTTTATATATCCTGGAGATCAGTGCTCTATCTGATGTGCATGTGGCAAAAATTTGCTCCCAGAATGTAGGCTGTCTATTCATCTCATTGATTGTTTCTTTTGCTGAGAAGAAGCTTTTTAGTTTAAATCCATCCCATTTATTGATTCTTGCTTTTATTTCTTGCACTTTAGGAATCTTGTTAAGGAAGTTGGGGCCTAATCTGACATGATGAAAGTTTGGGCCTACTATCTCTTCAGTTAGACACAGGGTCTCTGGTCTAATTCCTAAGTCTTTGATCCACTTTGAGATGAGTTTTGTGCATGGTGACAAAAAGATAGGGGTTTAATTTCATCTTGCTGCATATGGATTTCCAGTTTTCCCAGCACCATTTGTTGAAGAGGCTGTCTTTTCTCCTCTGTATGTTTTTTGGCACCTTTGTCTAGTATGAGATAACTGTATTTATGTGGGTTAGTCTCTGTGTCTTCTATTCTGTACTATTGGTCTACATGTCTATTTTGGTTACCATGCCATTTTTGTTACTATAGCTTTGTAGTAAAGTTTAAGGTCTGGTATTGTGATGCCTCCTGCTTCACTCTTCTTGCTCAGGATTGCTTTGGCTATTCTGGGTCTCTTATTTTTCCAAATAAATTTCATGATTGCCTTTTCTATTTCTATAAGAAAGGACTTTGGGATTTTAATTGGGATTGCACTGAATCTGTATAGCACTTTGGGCAGTATGGCCATTTTAATAATATTTATTCTGCCTATCCAAGAGCATGGGAGATTTTCCCATCCTTTAAGATCTTCTTCAATTTCTTTCTTTAGTGTCTTGTAGCTTTCATTGTAGATTTCTTTCACCACTCTTGTTAGATTGATTCCCAAGTATTTTTTCTTTTTTTTTTTTTTGAGGCTATTGTGAATGGAGTAGATTTCCTGATTTCTCTTTCAATGGACTCATTGCTGATGTATAGAAATGCATTTGATTTATGGTTATTGATTTTATATCCTGCAACTTTGCTGAATTCATTTATAATCCTAGAATTTTTCTGGTGGAATTATTTGGATCCTCCAAGTATAATATCATGTCATCTACAAATAATGATAGTTTGAGTTCTTCTTTTCCTATTTGTATCCCTTTAATTTCTTTTGTCTAATTGCTATGGCTAGAGTTTCAAGGACTGTATTAAATAAGAGTGGTGAAAGAGAGCATCCCTGTCTTGTTCCAGTTTTTAGAGGGAATGCTTCCAATTTTTCTCCATTTAGGATGATGTTGGCCTTAGGTTTAGCATAGATTGCTTTAACAAAGTTGAGGTATGTTCCTACTGTCCCTAGTTTTTCTAGTGTTTTAAACATGAAGGATGCTGTATTTTGTCAAACGCTTTCTCTGCATCAATTGATAAAATCATGTGATTCTTATCTTTAAGCCTGTTAAGCTATCTTTTTACTATTTTAGAGTAATTTTTTCACTTAAAAAAAATTGTTACAAAGAACAGTATCTTTATGGCATAAATTCTTTTTAATGCATTGATATTCCTTTGCAGCCTAGCGCAGAGTTTAGACAACTTATCCTTAGCGGACTACATAGTAAATATTTTAGCCTTTTGGGAAAAGAGCTAAAATTGATGCTGTTATGTAAATATTTATAAAACATTCCAAATGCAACCATTTAATAATATAAAATCCAGTTTTAACTTGTGGGCTGTAATAAAGAGGCATCTGGTCACATTTATCCTGCAGATCACAATTTGTTTAGTGCCTCCTCAATAAGATTAATTTGTGAGAGTTTTGTTTGTGAGTTAATAAAGTTAGATTTGTGAGTTAATGCAGTTAGTAGAAACTCTAGACCTACAACATTATCATTTTTGTTATTGCTGTTTAAAAGTTAGCCAAAAATTTTTAAATGCTTTCCATGAGTTAGGCATGATGGTCAATATTTTATCTTAATTATTCCAAATATTTTCTCCCAGTCCGTGGTTTCTATTTTGATCGTATTAATACTTTATTAGTTCTTTAAATGGATCATGTTTTTAGTACTTATTAAGAAATTTTTCCTCAATCAAAGCTCATAAAAACATTTTCTGTTCATTTGGAAAAGATTTTTTTAGTTTTAAGCTTAAAATTTAGATCAACAATCTGTTGTATATGGTATGAGTTATGGGTAAAGTTCACCTTATTGAATATGAATTTTCAATTTTCATTTGTTGAAAAGAATTTTTTTTCTGTTAAATTTTCTTGGTAGTTTTCTCAGGAATACCTTTAACCATAAATATGTGGGGCTATTTCTGGACTACTTTATTCCTTTAGTCTGTGTTTTCCTTATGCCAATACCACACCCTCTTGATTTTTAGTGCTTTATAAATGAAATAGTGTGACTTGTACAACTTTTTTCTCCTTTTCAAAGTGGAAACAATTCTCTTTTTTCAAAAAATATTATGCTGGGATTTTGATTCAGGGAATTTTTGAATCTATAGTTGAATTTGGAAGAGAATTTATATATGTCAATAATTTTGAATCTTTCAGTCTGTTAGTATTGAGTCTCCTAGTTTACAAAAACAGGTTATCTCTTCATTTATTTCTCTCTGACTTCTTACACACATACACACATTGTTTTCAATATGCAGTTTATTGATACTTTAAAATATTTGTCCATAATTATTTTTTTTTATTTTGGATTTTGGTTTCTTTTTCTTGGTTTTGCCATTGTTTGGGGGTTTTGGTTTTGGTTTGAGTTTATAAGATTTATTTTTTGTTTGTTTTTTGTTGTTGGTTGTTGTTGTTTTAATGAAATCAATTTCCAGTTGTTTTTTTGCCACAAAAATAGTTGGGTTTTTGATATTAACCTTGTATCTTGAGACTTTTCTAAATTCATATGTTAGTTCTGGTAGTTTTATTGTAGATAGTCTAGGATTTTCTACACCCAAAATTATATCATCTTAATGGATCCTTTCTCCCTTTTTTGTTCTTGTTTGTTTGCCTATTGTACTTACTGAAAACTTAAATACAATATTGAAGCTTTGATTTGTACCTTTTATATTTTTTCCTGTTTCACAGTTTTGATTTTTTAGCATTTTCCACAAAACTTGTTTTTAGTTTTATTGATCTGTTTTTTTATTTTGTTTCATTAATTTGTACACTTCATTGTTTTCTTCTTTCTTCTTTTTCTATGCTTATTTTATTTCACTAACTGATTTGACAACTTCGTGTTATTTTCTTTCAATTATTCGATTATCCTGTGTTACCGATTTCTAGTTATCCTTGTATTCTGAGAGCATATTTAGTATATTTTCAGGTTTTTTTTAAATTGAGTTTCTCAATTCTGTAGGTTCATGTCTCACTGTTCATCCATTATTTCTGCAAATATTTCTTCTGTCTCACATTCTTCCTTCTGTAATTTCAAAGACATTAATGTTAGATATTTTACAGTTGTTCCCATAGTTTCTTGAGCAGGCTCTTAATTTTTTTCCCCATTGCCAATCCTTTTTCTCTTCATTGGTCTGATTGCATAATTTCTGTTGGTCTGTCTTCAGGTCACTCTGTCATCTCAAATGTTGGTATTCAGCCCTTTGAGTGCATTTTAAAATTTTGATTATTGAATTTTATCAGGGCTAACATTTCCATTTGTTTTCCTCTTTATAAAACCTCTTTGCTGAAACTTTCTCTTCTATTCACTTCGAGAGTTCGTCTTTACTGGGGGAACGGGGGGGGATAATAGCTTTATTAATATTTTCCAATTAATTCCTATCTTCTGTGTCATTTTGGCATTATTATCTGTGTGAGTTGAGATTTTTCCCTTTGTTTATATCTGAATAAGTTTGGATTGTCTTAAATATTTGAGCATTGTATTACAAGATTCTTGATCTTGTTTAAATTCTATAAATAATACAGATTTTATTTTTAAACATAAGTAAAAAATCCAACTGGGTTCAGGCTACAGGCTCCAACTAGTAAAACCTGGAGTGTGGTTTCAGTGTCAATTGTTTTCAAAGCTTTTGTCATGCTTTTCAGATCTGTTCTTAAGTGTACACCAGAGACTGGTTTGGAACCTGGATAGTGGTCTTAGTTTATTTCTAGGTTTATTTTTCATCTTTTGATGTGCTATTAAGCAGGTGATTCTCAGGGGTGAAACTAGGAATATTTAACTTTATCAAGTTACTTTCTAAGTTTTTGATATTTTGCAGTCTCCCGTGTGTTTTCTATTTTTGCTAGCATCTCCTTTTTTGCTAGCATCTCCTTTTTTGCTCCACCCTGAAAACTGATGTTTTTGTTTCTTTCTTTGGTGTTTTCCCCCCTCTGTTGCATATTTCCTACCGCTGCACCCATACCCATTGTAAAATAGTATGTAATTCTGTTTTCTCTCATTCTTTGGGGTTCCTGCTTTGCAGATGGCGGGAAGATATTTAGATATTTGGGCAAAAGTCAAAATTTACAGTCTCTGTCTTCTCAACATAACTTGTATAGGACCCTATTTTTACATATAAAGTCATTAATAACAGATGAACATTTTATTGAGATATTATTATAAAAATCTTTCTTCCTTCTCTTCCTCTTTTGTACTTTTTTAAAAATGTGATGTTCTGAGAACATTTGCAATTTGTCAGGTTATTGCTTCTCAGGTAAGTTGAGCCATATGACATCATTAATACAAATATAATTTATTGATGCTGAAAATTTGACAAATGCTTAGTGGTTACTGTCAATCAGCGTTGTCTGTTGAACTTTTTGAAATACATATTCCTAGGCCTTATCCCTTCTGATTCAGAGGTATATAGTATAATAGGTAAGGAAGATAATAACTTAAATGCTCATCTCTCCTACTAGAACACTCCTGTTTCAATACAGGTCATCATTATCTATAGCCTGGGAAATTCAGAACAGGTATGTCTGAGAAGATTTGTGACGTTAGTGCTTTTTGAAAGTTGCTGAGTGGGTGTCACTGTTGTGCTGCCTTGGTCAGGGCCGCAATCTCTCACCATTAGCCTAAGCATAATCTATACTCTTTATCTTTTTTTGAGTTTGTCTGTTTGAATCATTGAACATCTGATTTCTTATTCATAAACCAGTTCAGTGGGAATTAGAACTTAATATTTTCATTTCATTTTCTTTATCATGTTTAATGTCAAAATGTTTAATTTGTTCACCTTCTCTTATTGAGGTACAACATACAATCAAGTAAAGTACTTAAGATGTGCCAACCTTAATTGGACAGCTTGAACTTTTTGTATATATGATTATATAACAATCACAGAGTCAAACTGACTATTTCCAGTTTCCTAGTAGGCCCTCTATTCCTCCCAGTCAGTAACCTTGTTTCCCCAAATCAACCACGACTATTCTGATTTCTGAGCACCATAAATTAGTTTTGCTTGTTTTCATACTTTATAAATGGGAGTCATGAATATGTATTCTCAGGTATCTACTATTTTTAATTGAATGATTTTAATGGGCGCAAGCCTTTTTGAGTTATTTGATATTATTATTTCTCACTCCTTTATACCAAAACACATCTAAAGAGGGAAGGCTCAGTTGACTTTTACTCTTTTTCTTTGCTGTGGTAATCCTAAATTTCTTTAGGAAAATTCCCATATTTCTTTTCCAGCTCTAAAATATTCAGTGTTTTTCTGCTTAACGTATTCATAAAGTATCTGTTATTTATTTCCACAGGTTATTCTTGCCCTAGGTTCACTTTTATTTTCTTTTGTTGGTATAGAGATGAAAAGGAGATTTCTAAAATCATATCTCCCATTTTTCATTGCCATCTAGCATTTGATCTAGGTGAATTAAAATTGAAGTGAATATCTAAAGTTACTTTGTTAATCTTCTCTCTTTGTTTTTTCTGACAGCATGATGGAAGTGGGTCATTGCATGATATTCAGCTATCATTGCCATCTAGTCCAGAACCAGAAGAAGGTGATCAGATACATAAGGTATGACCAGCTAGTCATGCTGAAGATTTCAGAATTCTTATTACTAAAATAATAAAGCCAAAAAAAATCAAAACTTTAAATAATAAGAATATTAAAAACCTAGAACTTATCTTGTGAAATCATCAAGTTTGCTTTTAAATTTTGCTGCTTTGTTAAATTAAAATAATAATATTCTATTTTATCAGATCATACTGGAATGAAATTAGAAATCAACAATAAGATAAAAAACAAAAACCACTCAAATATCTGAAGATTAAATGATACACTTTTGAATGATGAATGGATAGCATAAGAAATCAGGAAAGAAATTTTAAAATTCTTAGTTTTAAATGAGAATACTGATACAACTTATCAGACTCTCTGGGAAAGTATGAAGGCATTTCTAAGAGGAGAATTCATAGCATTGTGTTCATACATCAAAAGAATAGAAATATACCAAATAAGTAATCTAACATTACATCTCAAGGCCCTAGTAAAGTAGAATAAGCCAACACCCAAATCAGAAGAAGGCAGGGAATAATTGAAATCAATGAAATTGTGAATAAAAAAAAAATACAAAGAGCAACAAAACAAAGAGTTGGTTTTATGAAAGGGTAAACAAGGTTGATAAACTCTTAGCCAAATTAAAACAAAGAGAAAAAACATTCAAATTAACAAAATTCAAGATGAAAAAGGAACTATAACTACAGATACTACTGAAATCCAGAGGATCATCAGAAACTATTTTGAAAATTTATGCTCTAATAAACTAGAAAATTTTGAAGATAAGGAAAAATTCGTGGAGATATATGACCTACCTGAATTAAACCCTGAGGATATAGAAAATTTAAACAGATCAATATCAAGTAATAAAATTGAAGCAGCCATCAAAGAAAAGCCTGGAACTGGATGTATTCTCAGCTGAATTCTACCAGAACTCTTCAAAGGTAGAAGAACTAATACCAGTCCTTTTCAATTTATTCCACAAAATAGAAAAGGAAGAAAGACTGCCAAACGCATTCTGTGAAGCCAGTATCATTCTGATACTAAAACCAGGCAAAGAAAAATCAAGAGAAGAAAACTTCAGGCCAATATCCTTAATGAACATAAATGGAAAAAATCTTAATAAAATATTGGCAAACAGCATACAAAAACAAATTTAAAAGATCAAGTGGGTTTTATCCTAGAGATGCAAGAATAGTTCAACATATGGAAATCAATAAATGTAAGTCATTGCATAAATAGGGTTAAGTTAAAGAATCACATGATTATCTCAGTAGATACAGAAAATTCATTTGACAAAATATGGCACCCATTTATGTTTAAAACACTAGATAAACTAGGGATAGAGGACCTTACCTCAGCATTATAAAGATTATATATGATACACCCAAGGCCAACATTATTCTGAATGGAGAAAAACTGAAAGCATTTCCTCTAAAAACAGGAAGAAGACAAAGATGCCCACTTTCACCACTCCTATTCAGTATAGTCCTTGAAATTCTAGTCAGATAAATCAGGTAAGAGAAGGAAATTAAAGAGAAGCAAATAGGAAAAGAAGAATTCTTATGTTTTCTGTTTGCTAATAACATGACCCTATATTTAGAAGACACCCCCCCCAAAAAAAAACTCTTACCAGAAGACTTTTAGAGCTCATAAATGAATTTAGCAAAGTCACAGGATACAAGATCAACCCTTATAAATCAATTGCATTCCTATACTCCAATGAGGAATCTGCAGAAAAAGAAATTAGGAAAATTATCCCATTCACAATAGCTTCAAAAAAAAAGAAAAGAAAACCTTGAGAATCAATCTAACAAAAGAGGTGAAGGACTTCTGCAATGAAAACTTCAGAACACTAAAAGAAAGAAATTAAACAAGACCTTAAAAGATGAAAAAATCTCTCAGGTTCTTGGATAGGCAAAATAAACAATGTCAAAATGGCCATACCACTAAAAGCACTATACAGATTCGATGCAGTCCCCATCAAAATTTCAGTGACATTCTTCACTGAACTAGAAAAAGCATTTATGAAATTCATTTGGAAAAAGAAGAGACCCAGAATAGCCAGAGCAATCCTTAGGAGAAGCAGAAAGCATCCTAATACCAGATCTCAAATTATACTACAGAGCTACAGTAACAATAACAACATGGTACTGGCACCAGAACAGGCATGAAGGTGAATGTAATAGAATAGTAGGCACAGAGAGAAATCCACATAAAAACAGTTAGCTGATACTAGAAAAAGGTGCCAAAAACACATTGGAGAAAAGATAGCTTTTTTTCCCTTAAATAATGTTGTATTTTTTTATACCTTTATTTTATTTATATGTGGTGCTGAGAATCAAACCCATTGCCTCACATATGCTAGGCAAGTGCTCTACCACTGATCTACTACCCCAGCTCCAAAGATGGCCATTTTAACACGGTGCTAGGAAAACTGGAAATCTATTTATAGAAGAATGAAATTTAATTCTTATCACTCACCCTTCACAAAATCAACTCAAAAGTAGGTCAGAGACCTAGGAATTAGACCAGAAATGCTGCCACTGCTAGAAGAAAATATAGGCCCAATACTCTAGCTTGTCAGCACAGGAATTGACTTCCTTCCTTAGTAAGACTCCTAAAATGCAAGAAATAAGATAAAAAATCATTAAGTGGGATGGCATCTAACTGAAAAGCTTTTGCACAGCAAAGGAACCAATTAAAAGCAAAAGATAGAGCCTACAGAATGGAAGAAGATTTTTGCACCTGCTCTTCAGATAGGGGAATGATATTCAGAATATACAAAGAGCTCTAAAACGCCATAAAAACACAAATAAACCAATCAATAAATGGGCCAAAGAACTAAACAGACACTTCTCAGAAGAAGAAATACAAATGGTCAACAAGTATATGAAAAAAATGTTTAACATCTCTAGCAATTAGGAAAATACAAATCAAAACTACATTGAGATTTCATATCACTCTGGTCAGAATGGCAATTATCAAGAAAACAAATGATAATAAATGTTGGTGAGGATATGGGGGAAAAGGTACACTCATACATTGTTGGTAGGACTACAAATTAGTGCAACCACTCTGGAAAGCAGGATGGAAATTCCTCAAAAACTAGAAGTGGAACTATCATATGACCCAGCTATCCCACTTCTCCATATATATCCAAAACATTTAAAATACTATGTACTACATTAACACAGCCATATCAGTGTTTATAGCAGTATAATTCACAGTAAGTAAGCTATGGAGCCAATTTAGATGCCCTTCCAAAGATGAATGAATAAAGAAAATGCGGTGTATATACATAATGGAATATTACTCAGCTGTGAAGAAGAATGACTTTATGGCATTTGCCTAGTAAATGGATGCTAAGTAAAGTAAGCCAGTCCCCAAAAGTCAAAAGATTGAATATTTTCTCCAAAAATTCAGAAGCTAATCCAAAATAAAGGATGGGGGGTCGAAAATAATGGATCTGTGGAATAGACAAAGGGGAGAATAAAGGGAAGGTAGCAGGATAGGATAAGGAAAGACAGTTGAATGAATTGGCCCAACTTTTGTATGTGCATGCATGGATGTGGCACAGTGGGTCCCCACATCAGGTGGAGAAGGAGGAGGAGGAAGTAAACTATCGATTGATTGAAGAGGGATCTGTGGAGTAGAGGGAGGGAGACTACGGGTGGAAGGGAGAAAGTGCTAGGGACTGAATTGGAGGGAGTTGTGTTCCATGCTTTTGTGATTATGTCAAGGTTTGTCCTGGTGTTGTACACAACTCAGCAGCATTTAAAAAAAATAAAAAGATACTTGCATTGGTTTTAAGAAAAAAATTTTTTTAAATGTGGTTACAGCAAAAGTTTAAATGTTAATGGGTACTTCTTATGTCTGATCACAGCACTGAAGAAATATACTGATGATGAGGTTAACTTTTATTTTTTCATGTATAAAAATATAATTATGGAATACTGATGTATTTTAGTGAGTGAAAGTAGTTTTTAAAATTCTCATTGTCTTGATGTGCATTAGTTGAAAGCTCTTTATTTTTTCAACTGTTTCTTAAGTCTGTATTTCTTAAGTACACAAATATTGGTGATTAATATTTATATGTAAAATTATTGTTTGCTTTTACATTGTTTTCAGGGTATAGTAGCCATTGTTTGATAGTCATCTGCAGTAACACTAGCAGCTTATGATAACAAAAGTTGATGTTTCACTTATGTTACACGTTGACTATAGATTAGCTGAGATTCTACTTCATGTATCTCCTTCATTCTGAGAACCTAATGAGGGATCAGCCTCTGTGGTGGGATATGTTTGTGTGCAGAGGGAAAAGAGCTTTGTCAAACCACACGTGGATTCTACTTTGAGGCATATTTCACTTCCAAAACAATTCAAGTGTTTCGACAGCAATTGGACAGAAGACCATAATTTTCTCAGAATGCTAAATGACTTATTGGGAACAAGATTGTATATAAAGCAACCAAAATCAAGAATATAGCATAGTAGTCACATCTGGTTATCTAAACTTGACTTTTTCACTTGTCTACCATCTTTGGGCTTCCACCCTATTGTTGTAATAATAATCTATATCAGCAGGTTTGTCACAGACCATCTCTTTTTAAAAAGTTTCACATATACACACAGTTAAGAACCAATAATTCAATCTCTCAGAATCTTTTAAGTTTTGTGACTGGCTTTTAAAATTTTTTCCCTTAAGTTGCTCTTTTTTCCCTAAGTTTCTTTTTGTGAATGGAGTTTTTACATGTAAAGAAAATTTGTTTTGAAAAAATTTAATTCTCTTTTTACTCAGCTGATTTCTTCATTGTTTTCTGTATTCCTTTCTGTTATGTCTATATATTTGATACTACATGGAAGACATACTGTTACATGGTGTTTATTTCTTGTCCTTATTACCTTTTCTTCCCAGTAGATCATTCTTGGTCTTTTCTTCCCTC
This sequence comes from Geosciurus inauris, assembly GCA_004024805.1. Classification (NCBI taxonomy): domain Eukaryota; kingdom Metazoa; phylum Chordata; class Mammalia; order Rodentia; family Sciuridae; genus Geosciurus; species Geosciurus inauris. Next base: position 48,787 of record PVHX01000472.1, on the reverse strand, counting down.
TTACTCAAGCTAACATTGCAATAGCTCACTCTGTCTCTTCTCTCCGTTATCTTTAGTCTCTATTGAACTTTTAACAGCAAATCTCTGTGTCACCTCTCATCAAATATGCTTTTAGCAGTACAGTTTCAAATGCACAAATATAGTGACTTGTGTTATTACAAATTCAGGGTCTAAATTTTCCACTATACCTGCCATGCCTCCAGTCTGTTCTCATCTTTATATTAGACAGCTCCTTCCCATTCTTCTGGTGAACTGCTTCAGACATTAATCATGCTCAAGCACCATTTCATGCTCAGCCACGTTTTCAATCTCTTCAGGTAGTCTTGTGCTAATCAAACACAGATATTCTGCTTCCCTCCTTTCTGCCTTCTAACTTACAAAGCTCTATCTCATTTTCATTTACTTTGTTCCAGGTACAGGAGAAAAATGGTAACTATACGGTTAAAAACTACCCTTTCTGTGTTCTTACCTCTATGTTCTAGTGCTGCTTAATTATCTAACAGATTCTCCATCTCCTTGCTCATGTATCTACAGGGTACTTTCTCTTCTTCATTGTCAGCTTACAAATTTGTGTATCTTACTATCTTAAATTCAGGAAATAGCTTTCCCGACTTTTCTTAAACCCCTTGCCAGTTAATGTGGAAACCTGGAAAAATACCTATTAATGTTTGGCATGGCCTTTTTTGAAAAGTTTATCCCTTGGCTTTTATGATAACTTCCTTGGAATCCTTCATACTTCTCTGCCATTTTACTATTTCCTTTGTAGTTTTCTTCTTTAAATGTTAGATTTACATCTTTAGTTCTGTCCAATTTCAACTTTTTTAGTCTCATGATTTTACATATGACATATATAATGATAATGTAATGTTTTTTCATATTTGGTGGTTCAGTTGTCCACTAGATATTTCCGCACTACCCACAGGTACCTCTAACATATATTTATTTATTTATTTATTTATTTTTTATTTTTAGTTGTAGATGGACACGATATCTTTATTTTATTGCTTTGTATGTGGTGCTGAGGATCGAACCCAGGGCCTCACGCATGCAAGGCAAGCGTTCTACTGCTAAGCCACAATCCCAGCCCCTCTAACATATATTTAAAACTCACACATCGTCTTTCAATGGCACAACTGTTCACCGTGTCACTCAAAAGTAGAAGAAATATGATGTTACTCTTGACTGCTCCTCTGTGCCCTTCTCTCACTTGCAGTAAATTGCCAGAATCTTCATATTTTGTTCCCTTGTCCTCCTCTTTGTTTCTATTATCACTCTCTTGGTTCAGCCTACTGCTTCAATCTGGAACATTATAATATCTTGATAACTCAATGTTATTTTCACTGTTGTTAAATTTGCCTTTCGAACAGCTACCAAAACCATCTCAAATGCAAATCCGTTACTGCCTGGCTAACTCCATGACTAACAGCCATGATCTTGTGTGATCTGTTCCTTGCTTATTTTACTAGCCAGATTACTTTCCAGTATTCACCATAGCCTTTGTGTGACAGCATCACTGCTTGTAATTCTCCAAATGTATTATGCTTGTCCTTGCCTCTGTGTTGTGTGAGACTTGGAATCCCTTACTCTAAGATCCAAAGCCATCTCTATCTTCAGAGCCCTCTACTCATCTTTTTTTTGTCAGTACCTGGAGTACTTGGGATTGAACTCAGGGCTACTCTATCATTGACCTACACTCCCAGCCCTTTTTATTTTCAGACAGAGTCTGACTAAGTTGCTGAGGCTGGCCTTGAAATTGCGATCCTTCCACCTCAGTTTCTGAATTTCTGGGATTCCAGGTGTGTGCCACCATAACAGGCACCTTTTGCTCATCTTTAAAAATGCCACTGGAGTCACTCATTTCCTGACTCATCCTTTGCAATCTTTATAAAGTGTATAAAATCCTTACTGTCTGCCATGTGATGAGTGCTATTAATGTTCCTACCACATTGTATTTTGATTTTATTTTCAGGCCCATTTTCTCTACCACTGGTAGAAACTAGTCCTAAGTACATGAATGATCGCTATGTAATATTCCATCAAGTTGCTACACTGTATTTCAGTTATCCCCTTATAAAACCATTATAAATTTGTAAACTTTCAGATCCTACCTTGCACATTTTCTCATCGTTTCTTTGCCATGAATTTTTAGGAATTATGTACAAAGACTTCAAGTATTTTTATGATTTTATGCAGAGTAATGTTCATCCAGAAACCTTACTTGCTAAATCTGATATACTTTTTTCCTAATCTTGGTTAATCACATTGAATATTTTCTCCATAACTTGATATCTTTAAAACAATACCTTCATTGTTTTACATTTCTTCAACAAGCCAAATAGAACATTTTACCAGTTATGTATTTGTTTATAAGAGCCAGCTGTTTGTCTTGGGGGCCTTAAAAAATGATCTTATATGCTTGAATAGACTCATATGTCCTTGAGATATAAATCCTTTGTCATATTTACATAAGTTCTTACCAAGCTTAAATGTTAATTGTATAGATAGATGCTTTAAAATTTTTATATAATCAAATACATTTATCAGCTCTTTTTAAAACTCGCAAGCATGCTTCTATTTAATAGAAAAACATAGAAAACTAATTTAAGCTAAAGTAGAAATAAAAAGTTTAACATCCATCAGCATTTTAAAAGCATCTTCTCAAAGCTGAAAGATGATGGATTCATAAAGCTCCCCACCATCCTATAAACAAATGGTGGCTCTGTTAAGAAAACCTAGGTGATTAAAAACAATCTTAATTAAATAGAGGTGCTTTCAGATGAAAAGGATTATTTTGCATTTATGATATTTTTCCATCATTGAAAGCTATAGATATGTGCATCTCTTTGTAGAGCTGATGTGGTGGTGGTGGTGTTTTTCGATGGTAGTGGAGATTGAACCTAGAAGGACTTTACTATTGAGCTACATCTCCAGTCCTTTTTAAAAAATATTATGTAGATATTTTATTCTATCTGTATCCTAAAGACAATTTGATGACAAATCATTCAAAACTCCTTTGGAAGCATTTTTTAATGCATTATAATTATATATAGTAGTAGAGTTCATTTTGACATATTTATAAATGCATATATTTCTCCATTGCAATCCCCAGTACTACCCACTCCACTTCCCTCCTCTTTCTCTATTGCATTTGTCCTATTTATTTAATTGATTTCAATTGATGCATTATAGTTTTATATAAAATTAGAATGCATTGTGGTATATTCATGCATGGATCTAATATATTTTTGTCAACTTTATTCCCCAGTTCTTCCCCTTTTCCTCTTTCCCTTCCTGCTTTCCTCCTTAATCTCCTGTTTCTACTCTACTGATCTTTCTTCTCTTTTCTCCAGATCTCCCTTTTTTATTTCTTTTTTCTCTTTAGCTTCTACATGTGAGGGAAAACATTCCACTCTTGATTTCCTGAGTCTGGCTTATTTCATTTAGCATGTTCTCCAGTTCCATTTACTAGTGAATGACATAATTTGATTCTTCCTTATGACTAAGTAAAACTCCATTGTGTGTACATCAACTCTTAATGGCTTTATTTTCTACAGACTCAGCAATGTGTGTAGATGTATCCATAGAAATGTATCTTTGGGGGCTGGGGTTGTGGCTCAGTGGTAGAGCGCTTGCCTTGCACATGTGAGGCACTGGGTTCGATCCTCAGCACCACATAAAAATAAAGACATTGTGTCCATCTACAGCTAAAAAATATTCAAAAAAAAAGAAATGTATCTTTGATGTTCTACAATCCATCTTTTTCTGTCTTAATTCATGAATTTTAAAAATTCCTATTCACTTTTTATATTTAAACAAAGATCATTCATTGTGGGTAATAGCCTTTCCCAATTACATAGTATACAACAGCATTTTAAAAGTGTCTTGTTTTCTCCATTGTTTGGGATACCTCTGTGATATGTTAAAACTCTTGCGAACTATCTACTTCTGATTTCTTATAAAATAAAGACTGCATTTTTTTTTTGTTGTTCTAAATGTATGCTGGAGCTGTCATACTCCTCAGTAGCACTGTTATTAAAATTTGCTTACATATTTTCTTTCTGGAAAGATATCATTCATGTATATATTCTAAGTTCTTTGCTTTTATGTTATTTTTTAGCATATATTTCTAATTGAATGAATGTACATAAAATGGTCTAACAATAGGTTAATGATATTTGATGTTTTGGAAATATAACCAGATTGCTGCTTGACTTGATCATAGGTTTCCATTTAATAGCATTAAGTATTTGTTATCAATACAATTGGTAGGTTGTTTTCTTTTTTATTTATGTAGTGCTTCTCAATAAAGTAGCTCCTTGATAAAGGACCTAACTTGTCGGGCTTCAGACATATTTATCTTCTTGCTGATTTTTGAACTAGGCCTTTTGCAGCTTTAATTATACTAGTTCCTCTGCTTGTCACGCCCTTCTTTTCTCTGACAGATAACTCATCTGCATCCCTTGAAATATTACCTAAAGCTGCCGTTTTGTGTGTGATTTATTTTGCTGTCTGGCTTAAAGGGCATAATGGTATGTTCCTCAGTGTAGTCAGGATCAAATGCTGAAATACCTGAAATTGTTTAGTTTCTGACACCTAATAAGTGCTGAATTAATGTTAGCTGTTACTTTTGTTATTGTTAATTGTTTACATGTCAGAATCCATTAGACCATGAAATCTTAGAAGTTTTTATTTGTTTTTAATAGAAAGTTTTTATTTAAATGAAGAAATAGCTCATTCATTACTTGGTGTTCATCGTTGATTCAGTGCTTCTCATTAGGGTATTTTAAATGACTCATCTTAATTTTTTAACATTTCAGAATGAAGATTTATTAAATGAAATGAAACAACTTAAAGAGGAAATAAAGAAAAAAAATGAAAAAATACAACTATTAGAACATCAACTTGTAAGTATTATAGTGTAGAGTGTAAAATGGAGACTTTCCAAATTGCACAATATGTGGCTTTTATAAGACAGCCAGAATTAGAGTTTGACCTTATTTTTGGCTTTCAAAGTTATGTAATTGCATTCTATTTAGATTATATGTGTTTTAATGAAAATATGTGATTAAATTTTTATCTAAATATGAAGTATTCTATGTGAAAAATTCTTCCTTGGTCTATTTTTTGGTGGCCTTGTTTCTGGGATTTAAAACGCACCAGTTTACGTTCATTTATTGATGTGTTTCAAGAAATAAGTATTAGAATTTGAGAATAGAATACTTTCTCTCTCTATGAGCAGAATGACATTGGTTATTTCAGCTTAAGTATTAGAGTGAAAGAAATCCCAAGACAATGTTTCTTCTTTGTGGGTGATGAGTGATCCCGCAGTCATTCTTATGTCTCTATACTTTTATAATTATTGATAATTTCAAATGTTAATCCTATATAAAAACAATATTAATACCACCTTAAATGCAATTATAATCCAACTTATATAATGTAAAAGACCAGGATAAAAGTAACACAATGCATAGAAACCAAAATGGTCAAATAGAAATATTCAGTGGAAGGAAAAAATATGTATTTTGGTAAAGCAGTTCAGCAGTATGAAATATTAATATCTAAATATATAAAAAAGATATAATGTACTGAACTTTGAGGTCAGATTACAGAGATCAAAACTCATGAGTAAATAGAACAGATAAGATACTGTGATGAAATGTACAAAGAAAGTTTATGAATCTGAATAAAGAATAAACTAATAGTGCAAATTGAGGTCATACCAAATATGAAATTAAAAAGAATAATAATAAGACCTAATGTTTATGTTTCAAAGATAAAGACAAGAACCCAGCTAACTTTCAGGGAAAAAGAAATAAAACGGCACTCAGATTAAACTTTAATTTTTGCAAGAATTTATTACATAGTACAAGAAGTTGTGTCTAGTACACTTCAGAGAACAGGTTATGTACCTCCTATATTATATTTAGACAGTTTTTATTTATACATAAAGGTAAACTTTCATAATTTTAATGCCTTGAGAAATACCACCAAGTCATCTTTATAGGCTTACTTAGTCATGCATTCCAAATACTTGAGAGAGAAGCTGAGAAATAACTTAAGAATAAGGAAGTGAAGATTAAAAAGAAAGAACAGTGAAATGGAAATCATCTTCAAAGAAACTGAGTTTGACAAACTTCTAACCTTTTATTGAAGAAAGCTTAGTGCTCATTATTTTTTACATAATTTTATGCTATTTGAATGTTGAAAATTTAAATTTATAAATCTTTGATTTTTATGAAATTAAATTAATTTTAAATTCTAAAAATTGTAAGTTACTAATGATTTTTGAGAATATTTAGATAATAAATTTGAGGGAAAGATATAAGGAAAAGAAGTCAGAAGTACTGAATTTTTTACTTCTACAAATGAGTACCCCAAGTCATTCTTCATTTTATTTTACTATGCTTCAGTTATAATGTTTGCAACATAGTTTAACATAATTAATAGGCTGGAATAATGTACAGAACATGATGAAAGTAAAAAGGGATATAAAGAAAACTTCAGAACAGCAAAACTTAGGCAACAGAAATTAGACCAAGTAAATATGATCATAAGTACAAATGGTCTTACCTCATGAAAAGAGTTTCATTGAAGATTTAAAGTAAAGTGTGGCAACTTGCTTTGTAAAAAGGAAATTTAGCTAATTTTTTGACATTGATAAGGCTGAATATAAAAGGTTGGGAGACAGAATAAAATTATTCCATTCCAAAAATGGAATAGCAATATTAAAATTAGAAAAGTAAGTTTAATAATGAAAAGATAACACTTTATCTTGATTTATGAGAAATAAATAATGAAAGACAAATCTTTTTATAATGCTGTTTAGTTTTTAAAAAGTATTCTCTTAACCTCAGTGTGCATCTTTTTAAAAAATAACAGGTCTCTTTATAGTTGAAACAATATTATAATCTTAAGCAACTAATAGGAATTCCTTAATATTTTCTAACATCTAGTCCATGTTTGTATTTTCCTACTTCTCCCAAAAATATCCAGTACATTTGATTTGTCTTAACTAAAATCCATTCTAGGACCATGTGTGACAGCTGATTATATCTTTTAAATCTCTTATAATTTAGAACCATAATACTGACTTGTGAAGAGAAAAGAGCCTGTTGTCCTGAATAGCATCTCACCCTGAAAATAATTGTATAAAGATTTCAGAAAGATGTAAGAGAATTTCAAAGAAAGAACACAAGAAAAGTGAAAGCATTAGTCTTTAGCAATATATACCACTGAATTTTCATTTCAGTTTATTGAACCTAGAAATCACATTTATTGAGAATCAGCTAAGTGCTGTATGTAGGGTTTTTGTTGTTGTTGTTGTTGTTTTAATAGATTACTCCAGAGACTGTGATTCATTCAGCTAGAATTTCCCCCTGTAAACACATCAGAATCACATTAACCTATTTTCAAATTTTAGGGGAATTGTGGCCTGTACCAAGAGAACTTCGAGAAACTTACTTGATAGTTCCTGTTCTTGAATACAGAGACAATGTTAGTGTTTTCTCAACATAAATTTAATTAAGACAGTTAAGTGGGTTCTTTGCTTCTTATTGCAAGCAGTGATGTTCTGTGAATTGGATGTCTTACTCATTGAGTTTTAAGGGGCTAAGTGTCTCACCCATCACCACCTGTTTGGTAGTAAAGAATTAGAAGTTATTCACAACAATTACAGTAGTATAACATGGTTTAGTCATGGACCTTGTTGAAATCAAGAACATTTATAAACTCAAAAATAGAGATAGGAAGTGGTATATTTCACATTATGTGATATTATATCACATTAAAATGGCCTTCTATTAACATTTCTTTATCTTTTTCTTTCTTTATATCTCTAAATAGCTTTTTTAAACAATAGGATAAAAAGCTACCAAAAGAGCCATAGAGAGGAATTAGAGGACTTTTCTTAGCTCCAGTATTAATCAGCTGAATGACAGGCAGTTTTTATTACTTCTGTAGCACTTTATTTATTTAGAATGTGAATGTTTTTCTTGTTAGTTTCAAAGTCTCCTTCCATTTCTAGCCTTCTGTGCTTTTTTGTTTTTAAAAAATATGTATTCAACTCTAACCTATGTTTGCATGAAGATTTTCAGAAGTATATAATCACAGTATGAAGTGTCGAATTCATATTTTATGTGAAGTATGCTGAGGTAAAATCAGATTGCAGCACTCTGAGAATTTAACAGAAATGTATGGAAGTTTGACTGTTTAAATCTAATTTTAAAATGCCAAGAATGCCATTTCATTTTCACCTCAGTACACTACTTAAACAGTAGATAATTTAGATAGATTTACTCATTGAATTTTCAGAATAATCTTGTGAAATTGCTAATTTAGAGTTTTCTTTATGGAAAGCCAGGTGCGGTGGTGCACGCCTGTAATCCCAGCACTTTGGGAGCTGAGACAAAAGGATTGCGAGTTCAGAGCCAACCTCAGCAACGGCTAAGCAACTCAGTGAGACCCTGTCTCTACATAAAACACAAAACAGGGCTGGGGATGTGGCTTAGGGGTCGAGTACCCCTGAGTTCAATCACCGGTACCAAAAAAAAATTTTTCTTTATGGAGACACACAAAGTGGAACTCACTTTAAGTGGGCTAACAGTATCATTTAAAAACCATGATAGACCTAGATTCATATCCTAGCTTTGAAATTTGATAGCCATGTTCTGTTAAGGAAGTTATATAATCTCTCCTAAGCCTCATCTGTAAGTGAGGATAATAGAAGTAGTACAGACTACATAGGTTTGTGATTGTTAAATTAACTACGTATGTAAACTACCTAATGCCTGGCCCATTAGGTATGGGTGTATGATAAAGAGTAACTCTTACCAAATGACTTGCCCCAAACTACTCAGCATAAATCAATGTATATCTTCCGATGTTTTAAGTTCCTAGTAAAAGCCCCCAACTAAAAGCAGCTTTAAAAAATAATAACATTTGTAAAGTCAAATAACAAGAAAATGTGTGGATCCCGTCTACTTCCATGCTTGTTTATTGGTCATTTGGTTAAAAAGTGAAGTCTAGGTTGGTTTTTCTGGAATCCTCTTGTCTACCCCTTCATGGTTAGAAGATTTCTGTGTAGCTTTTTGTGTCACTCTCTCACACAGTAACATCCAATTGTGGGTAAAGGCCTGTTTTCTCTAGCATATCTATTTTTTAAATTTTTTTTTTAGTTGTTGATTGACCTTTATTTATTCATTTATTTATATGCAATGCTGAGGATTGAACCCAGTGCCTCCCACATGTGAGGCAAGCGCTCTACCACTGAGCCACAGTCCCAGCCCCTAGCATATCTATTTTTAAATCAGGGAACACTTTCTCAGAGATACCCCCCGGCTTTTCTTCTGTTTTATTGGCTAGAGTTTGGTTACTTGTCCTTTCCTAAGCATAAAGGAAATGGATTAACTATTTTGGTTCATACCAAGATGTGGCTCTTTGGAGCAAGAGAATAGTGCACACTTTTGTGAATAAAGGATGACACAGAAAGTGAGCCTCTGAACACAAATTAATATCTGTCAGCAATAAAGGAGGCAGGGAATTATTTAGGTAGTCATTTTATATCTGTTGGAATGTCACTAAAAACTGGGCTTTCCAAATTATGTAAAATTTAATATTTGCCAAATATTATTTTTCTTGTGTTAGTACATAAACCACAGAAAGTATATTTCTGGAATTGCTATTGTCAAGGTGAATTAAGTAATGTACTTGCAGTATAATAAGTGTTTTATATTAGATTGTATTTTCTTTTTTTCACATACCTGCCAAATATGTTAAAAGTTAAGTCCTATTATAGTGAATTTTATACTACATTTTGTTTCAATGATTATCCCATTTTTTTGGAATGGAAAATAAGTGTGTACTACAGAAAATTTTTTAATGGGTTGTTTTGTATAAGGAAATTGGAATGATCTGATTGCAACAAAAAATATTTTAATTTTTAAAGTAGAAACAATTTTACCTTGATACAGTAATCTAGAGTTTCTTAGGTTTTCCTGTGAGAAAATAAATTTACTTTGAATAGGATTGTTTACCAAATAATGTGGTATGTTACAGCTTCACAGTAAAGGGTAAATTCTCATTATGATATTTTCATTTATTTTTTGAATTTGATGATAATTTGAGAGACCTAAAAATACACACAGGTATGTCCTGTCATATATTGAGTGCTTTAAATGGAATTATGTAGAGAATTCATTTGTGAATTGAGAGTATCAGGAGATCTTGTGACAGGGTGAAATTTTTAAAAATGTTTCAGTGCAGTAATACATCATTAAGGGGCTTTATAGCACTGTCAATTTGAATAGACAGTCTGACATGTGGACCAATGACATGTAATATCCTGTAGAGTGATTACTTGTTTGTGTGTACATGCAGACTTAAACCATTGTAAAAATTTTTGGTTTTGTTCAGGCAACCCGGTGTAACTGCCACCAAAAATCTAAAGAGGAAAAATGCACATATGCTGATAAATATACCCAAACACCCTGGAGAAGAATTCCTGTAAGTGACATGCTCTTTAATCTTCTCTCATGTCATTTGCTATTTTGATGGCTTTTTTTCCCTGCTTTTGTATTCTAATCATTAATAATTTTGAATTCGCCATGGCTGATTTTTTTTTCCTTAGGTAAGTTTTTTCTTGTTTCTTAGGTGTTTATGTGCTTTCTAAAGCTTCTCTTGTGTGTCCTATATAAGCGAATGTGCATTTAATAGCTTTTCCATTCTGCATATTGTAGCTCATTTTATTTGAGTGTCTATTCTCCTTCCATTGCATGTTTTTATGAGAGTAGTATTTTCACATGCTCTAAAAAAAAAACCAAAGTCAAAATTAATGCAGTTAATTGAGCAGCATATGACACTTTGAGGATATAGGATGTAACATATTCCTTTTGTTGTTCTTGAAACTTTTGCAAATTTATTGTAATTACTGAAAAAATATGGAGAGTATTAGGAAATTTAATGCATGAAGACATAAATAGTAAAATGAAGTTTCAGGCAGAGTCAGGGTCTAGTTTCTTCTTATCAACAGGAAGTAACCATCTATTCCTTATTTGTTGTTTTTCAAAAATGGTATATCTCAAAACACGTTCATTGCTAAAAATATCCTGGCCATCCTTGAACTTAGTTGAGGATGTTCCTGAGCCAGAGAATTATCATATGACCATCAGTCATCATTATCATTTGTATGATGCCAGGTGATAGACCTTTCTTATTAATGGAACAACTAATAAACCAGCCTTGACTTTTATTTTGCCTTATATGTAGCAGCAGAATCCTAGTAATGTAATCAACAATTCAATTTAGAATTCCTAACTATAGGCCTTTAAAGTTTATAAAATAGTTATTTTCTTTTCATCTAATAAGCAATTATTTTTGTGTGCTCTGTATAATGTATAGTGGAATAATTGCTTTATTTGGCAAAGTTTGATAGTCAACTCTTATAGTAGATATTAAGCTCTTGAAGTAGAAATGGGGAATTGGGGAAGGAAATACACAGGTAAATGGGTATTTCTCCATTTATAAGAACTTTTTTAAAGGAACTAGTGATACACTGATTCAAACTGCTATACATTCTATGATGGCAAAGGACTGGGAAAGTCTTAGTGCAAGAATCAAGGAGCTTGGGGAATTAGATGAAGGTAGCATCTGAATCATAGAAAGTAAAAGATGCCATGAGGTAATGTCTGTCAAAGGATATGGAAACTTACTATTTGGAGGCAATTGGAAAAACAAAAGATTGTTCCCCTTGCTTAGGTTTCTCCAGTTACCCCAAAGGGGTTTATGTCTTCTTACCATGTTACTAAATAGAGGGACAATTCCATTAAGCATGAGAAGTTCCCTTTTACTATTTTTATGGAAGTCCTTCCTATTATTCTCCCTGGCTCCCTCAACCTCTGCCTTGAGTTCTGGAAACGGGATATTAGTCAGCCTCCTCACTAGACAAAAGTAACTGGTATACAAGAACCCTATTATTTTCAGTAATATATTCCCTTGTTTATTTTACCATGATCTTGGGTGAAATGAAAGTCAGTTTTCTAAATTAATACTCATAACAAACCCAGACTCCAGCTTTCTCTATTATCTATTATTGTGAAGAATCACCTAGCTAAATACGTTTGTTTTGTTTATGGATAATGTAACAGACTCTAGGGAGATTAAGTGGCCTATTAATGATTCTGTAATAAGTAAATTGCTGAACTAGTACTATAATTCAGGACTCCTGACTGCGAGTCCGGGGTTCCTTGTCATAAAAACACACTGAAGAGCCCTAGAGGATTAAAATTGTAGAAATATCTGGCAAAAGGAATTGTATAAGCAAAGCAAAGAGGTGGAAAGGGATAGTTAGACAATAGTCAGTACAGAGGTATGTTTAAGGAAATAATGGAAATTACTGTTAAAGCTTATTTTAGTGTAGAATGGGAAATTTTAATCTAGGAATTACTGTAAATGTAGTTTTACAGAACTTTATTTATTTTATCAAATAAATATTTAGCTGAATAAAAATATTTACTGAAGTAGTAATTTTTAACTATTAAATTATTGAGTTTATCCTGATTTTTAAAAAAATTTTTAGTTGTAGATGGACATAATATCTTTATTTTATTTATGTCTTTTTATGTGGTACTAAGGATCGAACCTGGTGCCTCACACTTGAGAGGCAAGTGAACTAAGGAACGAACCTGGTGCCTCACACATGCGAGGCAAGTGAACTACCACTGAGCCACAATCCTAGCCCAGGTTTATCCTGATTTTTCTTCTGCTCTTTGGGCTACATTTGGAAACCATTCACTATAATTCCAGTAATTTTCTCTTTTTTTTCCCTAAAAAGTTATACTTTATTCTAAATGCTTTCTTTAGCAATTCCCCAACATATTTATGTAAGATTTCAGTGATGGAGATAGGGAGATGCAGTGTGATTCTTCTTTGGCGACTTTCAGTTTGTTAGACATTAATTTATAGAATGAAAACATGCTATTTAAAAATTCCCAAGCTTAGCAAAACTAAAAATTTTTTTTGATCTGTATAAGCCTTTGAGAAGTTTACAAGTTATAATCTTCACCCTTAAAATTTCTTAGGAAATTTAAATGTGCTTCTCAATATTGTCTTAGTCACTTGATTATAGAACCTATGTCAGAGATTGATGAGGGATATGTGAGGATTTCCTCTGAACATTTTCTATACATGAAGGAAGAAATCTGGCTGCAATGGAAGGTGGAAAGAATTGGTGAAGGAGAGAGGGTTGCTGCTTGTTGGCAGCCATTTAGGAGGTAGAAAGAAAATAAAAAAGATACCTCAGTCAGAACTTGCTGGAGGAAGGAAAGTGATTGGCCACCAATGGCAACAAAATAATAGAAATTTAGATATATTGAGTGCAGTGTAAATTTTCATCATAGATTTGTTCAAAGGAATTTTGGTACTCCCAAATGACTGCAAATAAGATCTCTAAAATCAATAGGAAAGAAACAAAGAATTAGAACAGAGGAGAGGAAGAAAGGCAGACTTTCACTTATTCATTGAGTAGGTTATTTGTGTTCTCCTCAAAGCCAGGCACTGTCTTAATATGGGAGTGTAAGTATGAAGAAGATACAGACCTAACCCTCAAGATACTTACAGAAATCTATCTAGTATGCCTAAATGGTATTAATCTTGCTCTTTTCCTACGTGAAGAAGCTAAGACAAAGAAATGACCTGTGCAAGTACTTGAACAACTTGTATACAGCAGTTTTATATGACAGTCAACATTTTCAAACTTGTGGGTAGCATCTTATTTCCCTTCCTGTTCAGTAGCTGAAGGAGGTGAAGTTAAAAGGAAAAGAGAGAAAACAAGGTCATAGCTCTGGGAAGGAAGGACAGAGGCTTGCTATCAGTGAAGAGATCACAAGGACTTCCCTGAGAGAGAAAGGCTGGTAACCTGGTTTGCCCTGCATGGTAGAGGTCTTAGCCATCCATCTATTGTAATCATCCATAGAAACATTCTTGTAGTATTTAAAATTCCTGTGAAAAAAGTATTTGTGGTTGAGAAGATAGTTTCAGTAAGAGGGTAAAAGAAAAATCTCCCACAAAATCAAATCCAGTCTTAGTAGCAAAACAATCTATTGACAAAGTAGATTGTATATCATTTTCTCAATGGATAAAATGATGAACTTCAACACCTTTTCTTAAAGGAATGAAAACACTGGCTTGCATTACTGTGAAAACTTAGTATAGGAATTAACTAAACTATTAGTATGGGTATGAAAAGGTGCCTTCCAATTAAAACTCAGAATGTTCAATTGGATCTAATACTATTTTTCTCATGTTTTAAGAACTAACTCTATTATATATAGCAAAAAAGACAAAGAAAGATGATTTATATACATTTCAAAATACTGTTGGAATTAGTTTCTAGTATTGGATCAAAGATTAGTCCATATGATAGATATACACGTCACTTATATCAATTCAACAGTTGAAGTATGGTGAATATTATAAAAAATTATTTGTGCTTAGAGTTGGGTTCTCATGCCTCAGATTTATTGAGTCAAGTATATTTTCATTATAACTTTATAAAAGAGAAAAGATAAAATCAGAAAACTATTACAGATGCCTCACAAAAACCCTGTTATGTTTATAATTTCCAGAGGAGAAAGATTTTACTTGGTTTCTAGTAATTGTGGTAATTTTACTAGTAAGAAGCCCTTCTTTTTATTTTTCTGACCTGGGAAATAGGATGGCATGCTAACTAAAAGGAACAAGGTAGCCCAAAGATATGTCGTATAAGTAATCTGTCCAAAATCTTTTTTCTTTTCAATCATATACTTTCCTGATTTAGAAGTAGACTGCACTATTGCTTAGTTTTTATGTGGGAAAAAATTTCTGGTTTTAAACTTAGATGTGCCATTTTTTTCTCCATTTAGAGAGATGTTGTATTATTATTCATATACATATTTAATATATATATATTCTTATTTAGTGATAACAAGGAAATTAAGGGATTTATTTCTTTGCCAGGATCTTTTATTTATTTGTATTCACTATTACTTGTATTCAAAATATGCCACTAAAAGTATTTTAAATGACAAATACACATTGGTGTTTAAACAACAAATATTCATGGTCTGGTTACACAATTGTTTTTCAGTTGTGTAATGATTAATCAGTGAAAGAAACTGCCTATTGAGTATACCTCGTATCACTTAGTTTTATAAATGTTGGCAGGGATTACTTGTACTGCTCATATATTGCATTACGTCATGCAGAATTTATGACAATACAACAAGAATTGTCTTTTATACTGAATATGTCTTTTATAAAAACTGCAAAATTTATGTAGAATGCATGTCTTTTATACTATTCTTTAAATAGTATCACCCATTTCACAGTTATATCTGAAACCAATAAATGTTTCAAAAACATTTACTGAAAAACACAAGTGTTTTTCAAGGCTAGGAGCAAATTAAATGAGGATTTTATAGCAATTAAATTATTTATCTATCCATATATTTAAGATTATCTAAATTTATATCCTCCAGTACCAAATACCACAACTTTAAAAGGCATTTCTGAAGCTTTTGGTATGCATAAAATAAACAGTTTTTACTATATTTAAAAACAGTGGATAGAACCAGAGTTTTCCACTAGTGGAATTAATTTCATTTGTATAATGTAGGATTTAATTTGCTGACTTATTCACTGAGGGTTTAGACAGGATGGAGAAAAATTTTACTCTTAGAATTTAATGTTAGGTAGCAATCAGTGAAAGATGATTCTGTTGAGTGTTAGGGTTAGGGTTAGCAATAGCAGGATCAAACTCATCTTTTTGGAAGAAATTAATAAGCTTCCATAAGAGGTAATACAACAGATAGTGAAAGTTACTCCTATTTTAATAAATGCTAACAGTAACAATTTATTAAGCCTCTATTTGTGGGAAAATACTAGTATATTCTTTTTTTAGGTAGTTTTAAAATATTTCCACAGATGCTTTAGAAAAAAACTTTTTTTAATGTCAAAAGTTATCACTGCTGAGGGTGCTTACTTGATAATAGTACTGACTTTTTTTCTCCTAGAGAATGTCTCTTCAGTGTTTTATGGTTAGAGGCTTCCTTCAAAAAGTTACAATAGAACTGGGAGATGTGGCTCAGTGGTAGAGCTCTCCTAGCATGGGCAAAGCCCTGGGTTTGATTCCCAGCAGAGCTAAATAAATAAATAACTTACATTAATATTTCTGATATAGCAGAAAATAATACAATTTCTCTTACCTAGTCCACAAATTTCTAAATGAATATAGCTGTCCTCATTCAGAGCAGTGGAATGTCAGTGTGCTTCAGCCAAAGCCCACCATGAACAGACCTATTCAACAAGTTGAATACAGTGCTTGTTTATAATCCTGTTTTCTTTTGAGATTTTATATGGTATATCTTTTTCATCTTTTACCTTAAAATACTTACATTGTTAGCCGGGCGCGGTGGCTCAAGCCTGTAATCCCAGCACTTAGGGAGGCTGAGACAGGAGAATCGCGAGTTCAAAGCCAGCCTCAGCAATGGCGAGGCGCTAAGCAACTCAATGAGACCCTGTCTCTACATAAAACACAAAATAGGGCTGGGGATGTGGCTCAGTGGTCGAGTGCCCCTGAGTTCAATCCCCAGTACCAAAAAAAAAAAAATACTTACATTGTTGTATATAAAATGAGTTTCATGTAGTCTGCATATAATCAAGTCATGATTTACTCTACCAGTGTTTTTAAAATATTTTAGTTGTTGATGGGCCTTTTATTTTTTATTTATATGCAGTGCTGAGAATCAAATCCAGTGTTTGACACATGATAGACAAGCACTCTCTCACTGACACCGATAGCCCCAGCCCTCTGCCAGTCTTTTAATTGCTATATTTTAACCCTTCATGTTATTATTTGATATATTTGGGTTTAAGTCGGTCATTTTTTTCTTTTTCTTTTTCTTGCTTTGCTATGTGTTACTTGTACCATATTTTTTCAGAATTTCACTTTGATCTATATATATGTGTGTGTATACATATATATTATATATATGTGTGTGTAGTATTTTGAGTATATATGTATAGGTTTTTTGTCACTTTAGGCATTGAATTATATATACATAACCATATATAGTCTATTAAATATTATTCCTTATTTCCTTTTAAGTCTCTTCCATTTCACCATTTCTGAGGGTCTTAAAAATGCTTTTTTAAAGCCAGGCACGGTGGCACACATCTATAATCTCAGCGGCTTGGGAGGCTGAGGCAGGAGGATCATGAGTTCAAACCCAGCCTCAGCAGTAGTGAGGTGCTAAGCAACTCGTGAGACTTTGTCTCTAAATAAAATATAAAATAGGGCTGGTGATGTGGCTCAGTGGTTGCGTGCCCCTGAGTTCAATCCTTAGTACCCACCCACACCAAAAAAATACTTTTTATATATATTTTAAGAACTGCATAAGACAGTGCTACAGCCAGGCAAGGATGGAAGACCCAATTATCCTATTCTGATAGAAAGAGGCTCTGGGACCAACCACTCTGTAGGCTGGGGAGATTATTATGTACAAGATGATGTATGCATGGCTGGGCTACCTCTTTTTTGCTCCTTTGGCTAGAACTTGCAGGCCTTTTGTTTGTGTTCATTGGCATTTCTGGGTGTTAGCTAATTATCACCCAGCTTAGGATACATTGGACAGAAAGAAAACCCAGGAACTCCCTAGCATGTTTTTCTTCAGGTCTTATACTTCCTACCTGGACTGCTTTTTTCTCTGTACCTTTCAGAGTTTTATGTTTGTTTTATAAATAGTAATCAGGGTTTTGAGCAGTATTTAACAGCAGGAAAAGGAAGAAATCTGTCTACTCCATCTTTTCCTGGATCTGAAATTCTGTCTTCTGTGGAGAGCTCTAAGTATTTATAAAATAAGTCTCATCATAATTGTTTAAGTAAAATCAGATAAAACTTTTAGGAAATTCATTTGAAATGGGCTAAGGAGAGTAGATAGGATTTTGCAAGATGGGTAGGGAATGTGTAAGAAGGCATTTTTAAGGGTCAGAAATTAATTACATTCTTTGTTTTTCTGGGCATAAGCTCAGGTGGCTTATTCCTAGAAAACAACTTTCCATTCAGCTAATAGATGGGTGCCCCTTGGTAGTGGCAGGCAGAACTGTCCATGCATTCATTTCACAAGGTTGTCTTTCCCTCCCTTTCAAACTTAGGCCTGTCCCTGAGACTGTGGTTTATTGGTCTTAGAGAAATAAAGGTGGTATCATTGTTTTTGTTTTTCAGATATCTTAGGTGATTGTAATATATGGGCATGATTGAAAGATATGATAGCTCCATCTCTAGGTAAACATAGTAACTTAATTCATTTTAAACCGGTAGTTATTTAGAATCATGCTGTGCATTGAGGAGTGCTAGGCTAGAGAAGATGGGACATTTTCTATCTTTTAAAAGTTCTGTAAAGTTGCAGATACTGAAATTATTTCATGAATTAATGATTTAACAGGAAAAGACAATTTAATACAGAGTTGGTTGTTTAAAATGCTTTATCAATAAAATCAAAGACAGTAATGTCTCCACGGTGGGATAGGGACAGATGTGAATAAATACATAATAAGAACTAAAAGAGAGTTCTTAGAGATGAACCATTCTAACCCTTGCATAAAACAAATGAAGAAAAAGGTTCAGAGATTAGTAACTCTCTTAAGGTTACAGGGCTTTTGGAAGATCCAAGGGAAAGCACAGGGCCCTGACTTAAGGTTGGTGCTATTCTGAAAACTTTCAGAGGTTACTTCTTTTATGAAGGAATCTATGATTGCACTTCGAGCAGATCTTTAAGTCTCTATCTGAAAGTTTCTTTATTCAGTGCAGTAGATAGAAACATGGTTCTGGTAAAACATGTAAAGAAGCTTTGGTTAAGGACATATTTAGTATAAAACTTTTGAACCAAAACAGTAAAATAGAGTTGTAGCAGGTAATACCTATGGAGAGCACGTAGGGTCATTCCGTATTAAATATTTTCTAAGCTATTTTTACAAACATCTATGGCTAAGTTAGTGAAAGGAAGTACAGTGATTTCAAAATTATTTTCTAAATTATTTAGAATATTCTAAAGATCATTAATTCTATTTTGCTTCTTGTGACTTTTCCCCTTTCATCAGTATAGTAAAATGGATCTTATTTTGTTATTTTATATTGAGTAGTATAGGCTTACTCCTAAATTTAAAGAAATATATGATTATACCTCATTGAACCAATGAATATTGATGGAGAAGTGAGAAAAAAAATTTTATTTGAAACAATGTTCATGAAATCTATAAACACCAATAAGCTAGAGTAGTAATTTTCTAATACAACAATATTTATTACAAAATTCTGTATCAGATTAATTGGTTTGAAAAATGCACATGCTTTCTTTTGCAAATTGCGCTAGATATGATAATGATTTACAGGCTATTTTCCTTGATAATAATTTAAGAGTGTTTTAATAGTTTTATTTGTGAGTATCTTTTCATCAATAAGGAGACTGAGTATAACAGACATGAAACCCAACTGGTTTTGTTTGTGTGACATTGAAAGTTATTTTCTTCCATAAAGACCCAGTTTTATTTGTAAAATGAGTTAATTAATAAAGTGACATTTCAGTTGTATTCTGATTCTTATAATCAGTGATTTAAAAAAGTTAAGAAGCTACAAGTTACTCAGGTTAAAAAGCATATGTGTGTGACTTGGGGTCAGAATATCATGGTCTTTTTAAGGGATTTAGTTTTACAACATTCTAGTGTTTTTTAATACTATGTTGGTTCTGCTGACTTCTGCTAATGTTATTTATTTTTACTTTCTAATCCTCTGAAAACTTGTCTTAAAAAGAAACAAAAATTTTTTCTGTGGTAATTTTTTGATTGCCTGATTTATAAATTAATGCATTATCTATATGTTTAATATCTAAACTCTATGTCCCCTAACTTACTTCCTTTTTCTGTAAAAACTAGAATCTGCTAAAGAGATATGTGATGATTAATGTAATGTATATCCAAAAGACATAATTTCTTGTATGCTAACTACAAATATTAGAGAAAAATAATTTTTTCTTAAAAATTTGAAAAATTAAATTTGGATTGTTATGTATTTTTAATAATTCAAGCTGCCTGTGTTTTTAAAAGTGAAATCTGTCTTCTCATTAACACTATTGCTTTGTGTTATTTAAAAAATCAAAAATTATGACTTTGGTTTCTTATTTTTTGGTTCCCTTTTTTATTATACCTCCCTACCCCATCTCTTTCTCTGTACAGGGTGGGTATTCTCCCTCCTTCTCTCCTTGGCAGGGCTCCTTCCAGGTGATCCCACGGACTGTTCCACCGCACCGCAGACAGAGTGAGTCTGTGTCTCTCACTCCTATCCTGCTCTGGCTTCCCCTTCATGGTATTTCCCTTCTGCATGATTTTTCCTTCCCCAGTACCTCTGTTTCCCATCCCGAGTGATCTGCAGGCATATGCTAAATAAGCACTGTGATCTCTCTTAACATTTCTTTTTACTGCATGTAAACGGACCTGTACGTTAATGACCTCTTAAAAGCTATCTGAGGTTAATTTCATTCTAATGCTGTTTAAACCTATTGCCGGTGACCTAGACCTACTGACATGCATCTGTCTTTAAATACATTCTTTTTTTCAAGTTCTTGAAATATGTGAATAAAAATACTTTCTTATCTAGTGATTTTAAAAATGTACACACTATCCACAATGATTTGATGGACAGATGCATACTGTTTAGGGAGCAGGCTTACTAGACCATTGCACATTTCTTTAAATATTTCCTAATCAAAGGCTTCGATTGTGTTTCAGTATCATCTAAAAAATACCTTTTCAATTTTATTTCCAAGGTTTTTTTTTTTTAACAACTAATGTCTTTATCAGCTGCTTTACAACACAGAAGAGATGGCTTTTTTGAATATGCATGGTTTACTAACATTTCTAATGAATTAGTCATTGTTTAACTTTAAAATTTTTATTTATATTAAGTCTACTTTCCAAAACAGTGTTTATTATTTTTCTATTATGTACTTAAGTATACCTGGTAAGTTGGTTATATTTTATCTTTTTTGAAAAGTCACCCCAAAAAGCTAATATTAATGAAAAATATTGTCAGTCACTTTCTTGCCTTCTCCATGGATTTCCCCTGATTTGTGATCTATATCAATTTTTCATTAATTATCTTAAAGTATCAAAGGCCTGAAAGGGAAATTTTAAGCAAATTAGTATGTGATTTACATCAACAAAATTTTATTTCTTAAATTAGTCAGAATTAGTAGGTATCAACGTGAATTTCAAACAAGATGTGAAGTTTATTTGGGGACCTCTCCTTCCCTTCTGTACTTTTGTTTTAATGAAAAATAGGGAGTTTATATAGCCTTTTTTTTAAGCAAGTTCATTTATTTAGTGGAAATGAGAATAATAATAACCAGTTATCTTTATAAACTCTCATTTTTGCTTCTCTGGTCTTCACATAGTTGCATCCTTTTCTCTGCCATTTAAAGAATTCTAGTATATGAGGAATACTACTAATTTACAAGTGAACTAATCTGAAATTTCAATGGGCAGCTATAACAAATAATAATGTAGTCTTAGGCTTATGCCAATAATATGCATAGTTTGACAGATTTAGCTCAGAACAATCCACCTACCTTTGTTCTTATTGAAGACTCTTTTTATCCCCCTCCCTACTCCCACCCTGCCCTGGATCCTCCTTCCGCTCAGCTAGTTAGAATAAAGTATTGAAGTTTAGGGTTAAATATTCTGTATCATAAATAGATTTAGATTTATTTACTAGTTTCTTGACTTTTATAGCTTTTGAATTTTCTTATCCTTTGCTTGAATTATTAGTCCTTCATTTTCAAGTGTTTGTTTTTTGTTTTCTTGTTTAGCTCTTCAGAGCTATCTCTTTCATTTCCAGCTATTAGGAGCATTTCTATAACACTATCTTTAAGATTTATCTGTTTGATTTTCCTAGACCCAACCCCTTTCTCTGCATCTCCAGGTTAGCAAGAAGAAAGTTTTAGTTCTTTAGAATTTGTTTTTTTGTTTTTTTTTCTTTTTGGTGGTGCTGGAATTTAACCCAGGGCTTTGTGCATGTTAGGCAAGCACTCTACCAACTGAGCCATTTCCCCAGCTAGTTCTTCAGAATTTGGATGGATGTATTATCCACATGGGGATATAGATATGGAGATACACACACACACACACACACACAAACTCGAAAGTCTTTTCTTGAAAATGTTCTCATGGCCCTACAGAGCTAAGAGAACTGGTCTAGGGTTTGATCTTTGATACTTATAAGATCTTGTTTGTGTGAAGTAGTACTCAGAGGACTTGTTCTTACTGTTTTGATGGCTTTTGCTGAGCTTGATAATTTTAAACTCCTATACTATTTTGGATTAACCCTGAGAACACCTGAAGCAGTTTAACAAAGTTGTTTTTTGGTGATAAAGTATAGAAGAGAAATTGATGTAATTATAGGAGTAAATCCAGTGTTTTCAGAGGGTTTTAGAATAGATCTCACCTTTCATTACACTAAACTTACATTCTGTGAGATAAATATTTGTGTTCACATTTAGTCAGTATGTACTTCCTAGGGCCCATCTGTGCAGATGTCAATTGTGTAATGGAAAATAGTTGAGAGATTTCTTATTCATTGTAATCTCTTTCAATACACAATTCTTTCTAATGCTATCTTGAGTATACTTCATTCACCTCAGTGCAGAAGGCTGGATAGTCTTAGTAATGTCAACCTGGTTTTTCTTGTTTGTTTTTTGTTATGAGAATAGGAGACCTTTCAGTATAAAAAGGTAGCCAGTTTTAAATACGCAGAAATGAAATAAAGTTTATAAGGAATATTTAGCACTCCTTGCTCCAGAAAGCTGCACTGGCCAGGAATGTTGTTGAACTTAAGAATATCAATAGGAAAAATGGAGATAGATGGAAGTTCCTAGTTTGTGGGCTATTTTTTTTTCTTTCTCTTGAAATTTTAACTTAAATTTCTTTTCACTTAGTTTACTAGTATCTTTTATATTTATCTTCTGATTTCAAATTAAATTTTTTCTAAGTTAACAGAAAATAATCTACATTTAGACATAGAGCTCTTTCCTGCTGTCAGTAGGGATTTCAACTTTTGTCCAGATTCATTTAACTGGTATTGATTTAGTCTTTGTACTCTAATTTCTAACTGTATGAAATTGAGAATAATGTATAACCTCCCTCATAGTAGGAAAATTTAGTAGAAAGACTTAATGATAATTCCAAATAGAATTTCTTGCTAAAGCATATCCTTATAGGAATACTTTGTTTTAAAAAGCATATTCTGAAAAAGAAAAAAGAAAAAAAAAAGCATATTCTGAAAGAATACCTGTTTCTTACCTTATAAGCCTAGTGAGGCTTAGATGGGAAGGGGGGAAAATTCACATAAATGTATTTATACATATCCTAGTAGCCTGGCAGTTTCTTGATGCAGTGTTACCTGATCTCTAAATTTATATTGTAATAAAATTGTATTCATCAGAATTATATTAAGAATTGCAGGTTTATATTGTCGTGTATCCTCCTCCTCCTTGTAACCTTCAGCAAATATTTCACAAACCATTTTGACAAGTGACTCTAAATTTATTTTATATCGCCACCCATTATGTATTTATTGGATGACAATGTGTATTTACAATCCAATACATTTGTTTATATTTGAAATTTGATAAAAGATCCATGAATCCATGAAATAGTACTTTCTCTTAGGACATATGATATCCTCATATTTCTCCTCTATTCTGTTTAAATTTTTTTAAATGCTGCTAGCAGCCTGTGTATAGAAAAAGCACTGGTCTGTTTTACGCATATAAGTCTGAGCATTTTGGTTTTAATGCATCGTATTCAAATATGAAGAAGAAGCTTAGATAACTTAATATACATAGATTTTTGTGTATATGATCATAGTAAAGCTTTCTTATTTATGTAGAAACATTATGTTTAAACAGTGCCTCCTAAGGATTAAATCTGTGCCAGGAAAAAGTTTTGTTATTAGTGGCTGATGAGCCATGTGCAAGAACCAGCTATTCATCCAAATAATAATCTTGAGTTCTCACTTGTTATTGATCTGTGTGTCTTCCACTACACTTTTCCTTTTAAGTTTTTCTTTAGCTTTTTATTTCTTCTTTCAGTCCTTTTGGCTGGAGAATTGTTCTCTTAAGGGTTCATCTCCTCTGGTTAATCTTTGTAAGAACTATTTAGAAATTGTATTCTCAAATTATTCATGTAGAAAACTATTATGTATATATTTTTAAATTACCTGTATATTTAAGAAATGGGAAAAGACTAATAGTAGTTGAGTAATTATAATGGTTTTTAATGTGTTAAGTACTTTTCTGGAGATTTTATTTAAATTATCGCTTGATCCTTATAATAATTCATAGTCAAAGCAATTATACCAATTTTATAATATGGAAAATGTAAGCAAATAAATCAGAATAATGTAGTAGTTTGCTCAGGTTAAGTGAACAAACTAGAATTAAATTCCATTCTACATCCAGAGCCTGAACCTTATATATTTATCATATATACTATAACCCTTTCTTTAAAATTAACATTTTTCCTATTTATAATATAATGCAATGGCTCAGTGTGGAAGAATTAAGAGAACATGCACATTTTGGTCTATTTCCTTCTAGTCTTTTTTATTTTATTGTATAAAGTTACAGTCTCACGTATTTTCAATTTTTTTGTTTTGCTTTTTTATGAATAGCAACATTATATAAACATTTTCACCCAGTAAATATTTCTTGAAATCCTTGTTTAATGGATGATAATGCATTATCATGTGGATATACTTTAACTCTTTGTATTGTTTGACATTGATAGTGTTTCTAATTACAGAGATATTATTGCAGAGCAATCTATCTTTGTATATAAATCAGTGTCAGCACATTTTCTTAAGTAAATTTCTTGTACATTATTTGATTATAGGATACGCACTTTATAAGGGTATTTGATGTGTGTTGTTGTCAAACATGCTAATAAGGTGAAGGTTTACATGATTCAATCTGATTAACTCTAGCGTGTGGCTGTAATCAACATAATATGTGGATAGCTTCAGCCTTAGTGCTTTAAGGAGAAATAAGATTTGAGTGACTTTTCACAAAAATAAAATATTTTTGAATGAAATGGAAACCAAGATAAGTTGGTAGAACCTGAATAATTCAATTTTAAAGTTAAGCTGATTTTTTTTAATTGGTTAACATAGAATATGAAATATCGTATACTTTTTTGCAGCTGATTTCAAATGCTACCAGTATAGCTGTTGATTAATTGACTAGAAGTGTGTACCTGATTCATGGTCCAGTAGGCCTTCCCATAAACCTCGTCACACATCAGTTTCTCTCAATACCTGCAATTTTGGGAGAGACAGCAATTAGTATTTATGTGTTTCTGTATTAAGGTTTTTATAATAATTGTTTATTGCTCTTCATAGTGCTTTCAGTGTCCTACTCTGGATATACCATGCATATTAGTTATACCAATGGAATTGTACTACTATGATACTATTTAGGGTTTTGTTTTGTTTTGTTTTGTTTTGTTGCCCCTGAACAAATCTGCATCTGAGAAGTAGATGCTGATGGATTTTATATTTTTGTATCTTTAAGATATAGATCCGTTAAATTAATCATGTCACACTTATGCATCTGTAGTAAATACTTTTTTTTTTTTTGGGTACTGGGAATTGAACCCAGGGGTACTTAACCACTGAGCCATATACCCCACCTTAAAAAAAAAATTAGAGACAAAATCTTACTGAGTTGCTTAGGTCCTCGCTCAGTTGTTGAGACTGGCTTTGAACTCACGGTTCTCCTGCCTCAGCCTCCCGAGCGACTGGGATAACAGGCATGTGCCACCACAGTCAGCCTTTAGTAAATAGTTTTAAGTCACTTAGAATCACTTTGATACTTTTTAAAGCAGTTAATTGGTCTTAACTTAGAAAAGCCATTGAACTCCTTGTTTCTGAATTTATAAATAAATTATATTTATCAATCCATTATCCTCTAAGTTTTCTGAGCTGTAGAGGCACCATTGTGAGATCTAGAAAAATAAAAGCATTCCTGGTTGCCAGAAAAATTAGAAGGCACAACTAGCTTTGTGTGAACTCTAGAGCAAAAGCCTTTCAATCTTGTTATATTAGGGACCTGATTAAATCTTTCATCTCCACAGGGATACACAGAGTCTCATATATAATTTATGACTTCATATTTACATTAAGGTTAGATTATACTTTTAATGATCTTTAGTGCAGTAGTAATAATAAAAGTAAACTAATACTGAAATTCACTTAGTTCTATAATCTGCAAGAAATTCTAAAAATATTTTTGTTACAATTTCTACTTTCTCTATGAGGGATTACATGGGGCCAAACCTTTTTGGGTCTTGGAAGTATGAATGTTAACTTGTGTCAAAATTCTCTTTGATGTTTTGTTTGGTAAGATTCAGATGATTCTTTATAAGTGTGAGATTTGACATGTACCTGTCTATGGACATGAATATTTGTACTGACATGCAAACCACCTTAGTAAAAAAAGGTGTAAATCATTTTAAGAAATGTTTTCATCAGATCCAGATATATTACATAAAATAACAAATAATGCCTAGAAAAATAACAATAGCAAAGCAAATACTTTTGGCTGCTACCCAGTCACAGCAATCCTTAGTGTTGTGTGTGGTCTCTGATGCCATTGTCCTGTCTTTTTCTTGTCTCTGCTCTCCCATTGTGCCATTGGCAAGGAGTTGAGAAATTAGTCCATTACTTCTCTGACAAAGCGTGGTACAGTACAATTTAAGATTTTTTCTTACCACCTCCCTCATAATCATTTTTTTTTTGCTTTTGTTTTGTTTTTTTCCAGTTTGCATGATGCATGTCAGAGCCTGCATGAGATTACAGGCATGTTATAGAGGCTCCATTTCCATCTTCCTTTTAACCTTTGAAGCATATTTAATAATAACAATAAACTTGTATGTATCCAGAAAATAATTTTAGGTAATTTCTATGTGTGTTACATAGTAGAATTTTACACTTTAGAACATTTCCTGATTTCTACTTTGCACACTGTGGCGTATTTTTGCTCAATCAGGACTTGACATTTATAGCTGCCATCTTTTGGCTAGTGACTCTAGAACAGAATGCTTACAAAACCTGAGAACTTTTCCTTAAGCTCATACTAGAAATCTTTAAGGCAATATGAGGCAGTAAAAGTGAGGAATTTTTCTCAGTGGTGAGTGCTGATTTGCCTTTTCTCAAGTGTTCAGTATTTCTCCATGGAATCACTGTGGAACCACCTCTTTCCAGAAATACTGTTCCCCAATGTGGCTTGAGTTTGATGTCTGAGACTTATCCTGAATAGGTGAAATCAGCAAAGAAGAAAACAGGGTATTATATTATCCAGGAAAGTTAATAACCTGAATGATGGTATTGAATTTGTCTTCAGAGTTCTTAAATATATTAAAACTTCAAATAATCATCTGACTATATTGATATTCTGAAAGCTTGTGAACTCATCAAAACTTGAAATAATGTAGAATAACAAAGTTTTAGTGCTGCCTTTTAATTCTCTATGGTTCAGATTTCAGCTTTGCCATTTGCTGAAGTGTGTGAAATTTGGACATGTTACTCAACTTCTTTAAATCTCGGTTTACTCATTTCAAAAGGAAGAAGACAATACCTCTACCTACAGTTTGATGAGAGTTAGAGACTATAAATGTAAACTTGGGAGTTTGAATCCCTACCCTTGGGAAGAAGGGAACCCTGATGTTTCAGAGGCCAGAGTATAACATTTCTCAAGTGTTTGTAATATGCTAGGCATTATATGAAGCACTTTGTGCATGTTATTGTTTATTGTTTACAATAATTCTATGAGGTATATATACTGGTATTTGCCTCACTTTATAAATTATGAAATTCCATTTCAAGGCAGTGAAATCATTTGCCCAATATCTCACCAGTAGGAAGGGATAGATTTAGGACTCAAACTGAGATCAGTCTGACTCCAGAAGCTAAGTGATTCAGCTCTGTGTTGGACTGACTCCTCATAGAGCCATATGAAAATTCTCTTTAAACTTCCAAGTGCTTTGCAGTCCTAGCTCCTATTCTTATCTCCAGGAAGGCAGTAAAGGAATCATGTTTTGTGTCATATCAGATGTACCTGCTGTTGTAGAAACCTCATATTTTGTAGCAACTAATTTATTATCATCCTTCTAAAGAATTTGCTTCCCCCTCAAGCAAGACCAAGTTACATTAAAATTGATAGTTTGAATTCATTATTATTATACCTTTAATAATCATAGGTGACATTTATTGAGGACTTACTATATGTTAGCTATGCTGTTTTACATGTGTAGTCATATTTAATTGTTAAAATTAAAAATAGAAAATTTTTTAGTGTTCCCATCCTATTTTGTCCAGAAATGCCAAGTCTTCGGATCAAAAACATTTGATGACTAAGCCTGTAGGTTAATATTATAGGTATTTGTGTTTGAATTAACATGTAATTAGTTTGTCCTTCTAGCCTGATAAACATGAATTATTAAGTTAATCCCAAATTGGGGGAAAAAAACATTTTTCCCATTTTCATATATCTTTTCCATTATTGTTCTTTTACAGTTGGTTTTTCTTTAATCATTAATGCTCAATCATTGATCTTTTCGAAAAGTACCACTTTGATAATTTACAACCAAAGAAATAGTTCTTGACCATATGGCTAACATTTATTAATTTTTCTAGTAAATATAAATTTCATCCCTGCTATGTGCCAAAAAAATCAGTTTTCTTCCTTTCCTGTCTGCTTGGGAAACTCCTACTGACCCTTTAAAAATTCAATATAGATAGTTTGCAATCTTGGGATGCCTTTTGTGATGTTTCCAGTTAGGCACATGTTACTTTTTTGTTCTCATATGATGTTATGCTTGAGATAGGGTTTGATCCTTGTTTACCTGACCATTTCTTTCAGGAGGCCCATCAAGCACAAGAACTACATAATGTTCAGCTCCAGATTTTCCCACACCTAGTACAGTACCTGGTACATAATAAACATTTAAAAAATCAATATTATTTAATATTCCTACCTCATTTACATGAGGATATGGGATTGTTATAGTTAAATGCATTTGGAAGATATGAAAGTATACTTTTTATGGCCATAAGAAGCACAAGATGAACTGTTAATATCTTTTCTTTATATGAATGTTTAGAATTTGGGGAACTTAAAATGTAAACACCAACCCATCAAAACATTTCTCTTTTGCTCTCTAGAAGTTGAGGGTAGCTTGCCAGCAGGTAATTAATGTCAACTCAGTTGTTGGTGGGTAACTGCTTCCACATAGCCTTCTATATGTTAGGAGCAAGTAGTGTGTCCTTAGTGCTCACATTATAGTCATTTCTTATTCTGCTTGAAAATACTTTTTTTTTTTTGCTTCAAGTGGAATAGATTTCCCACATTATAGTTTTCAAGTAAATAATAAAACATGACATTTATTTTTGGGATAGGGAAATTATATGACTAAATTTATTCTTAATAAAAATATGAAACGCAAGTATTTTTAGCATATAGAAATCACTGATTTATTTAATGTAATTAGATGATAATGTAGACTTTATATAACTGTTCAATCTAACTCCTCTCAGTCAGACTTGACATTTTATTACTCTTAAAACCCTAGCCATTTTTTAATTCTTTAATATTTGGAATGGTGCTTTATTACATTCAATGCAAGCAGCACATCTTTCTATCTCTCTTCTGTGTCACCATTTATTTCTCTGATAGGAGTGGTCAGTTGGGTAATCAGAACAGTGCAAATACATAATTTACAAGCCACAGGGTACCTCTGGAGGTTTGGTTGTTCTAATAATCAGTTTATTACTTTGTCTTTATTGGGAAATCATACCTTTTATGCTTTGAGCTGATAGTATATATTTATGACTTTTTATAATAGACATATTACAACAAAGTCATTTTTTAAATTGTCACTGATATTTTCAAAGACCTAAAATTGTTTTAAAATTTTTAACTTCCAAAAATACTTCATTGTGTTTGAAAGTAAAAAGAGAAAACAAATCCCCATGCAACCATTTATTACTGCTCCTTTCTCTTTCCTCCTTTCTACCCACCCTCTGCCTTTCAGTTTTCCTTAATATAATCCTCTGTTTTTTCCTCTAATATTTCTAAGACTCATAATCATTTTAGCATGATTACTGTTTTCTAGGGAACCTCAAGGAGAATCTATTGAATTAATTTTTGATGATTTTAGGACCTTCCATGTCGAAGGATAGTTTATTCTTCTCTGTGGTGATTGTGAAAATGCCCAATGTCTTTAAATTCTGGAATATTTAGGTTTAGCAACAATTGAATTGGCTTGTTTAAACATTCAGCAATAAGAGTAAACAAATCTCTGAATGGAATAATTTTGAGTAGTCATTGGTTTGAATTTTTTTTTTAATGTAAGCAAGTCAGCCCAGTATTGTCATGGCCAGCTGTCCCTCATTGAGTCATCAGCCTGTCCTCAGTCACTTACAACCATGCCATAATCTAATCCCTGACCACTGATCCTGGGCAGCCATAGTTTAGTGCTAGTTGGGGAGGTAAAAGCATAAATGATGTAGTGAAATAGGTCTACTCCTTCAATGGGAGAAATTAGATATATTGGGTAGATTTATTTGTAGATTGGCATAGTAAAAAAAAAATATGTTATCAGTAAAAATGTTCATGTTTCAAAGTCTTTTTCCAAATTATTTTGACATTTTAGCCCACATTATATAATAGGAAGTATGTGTATGAAAGAACAGTTGTACATTTGTTACAACCCACCCCCTATATAAAGATAAGCCCAGTAGGTTCTACTCTGTATATTTGCACCATTGAAAGATAACTATTAAGATTCATGATTTTCCCATATATCTTAATTGCACATTTCTTCTGATTTTTGTGGAACATAACTATGCAGTTAGCTGCAGAGAAACACACGTGAGGCATGTTATCCTTAAGAGCTTTACCATTGTCAGCTTCTGTATTTCAGTTATTGCAGAGACAATTTCAAATTTGTTTTTCATTCAGACAGTCATTCACAAGCCTGGTTTTTTCCTTTTAATGTTGCTGGGGATTGAACCCAGGGCCTTGCATATGCTAGATAAACGCTTTGCCATGAGCTACATCCACAAAGCTTACCATTTTTACTTTTAATAAATGAATGTTCCCTCTTGGGCATGGTCTATGTGTTTTCTACATGTCAGCGATAATTACAGTGAGGCAGAACAAAATGAAAACATTTTATTCTCAAACTTTTCAAAAAGAGTGTTGAAAACAGGCAAACATTAGCTAAGTGTACTAGCTTCTGTTCAAACTTTATTTATTTATTTATTTTTGTGTTGCTGAGGATTAGAACCCAGGGCCTTGTGCATGCAAGGCAAGCACTGTACCAGCTGAGCTATATATTCCTAGACCTCTACTGGTAATTTTGCTCTTGACAAAGGTACAGTGCTTGGTAACATGATACACAAGTTTACATTAAAAATACCTTTAAAATGAGTAATATTCTGAAGGTCACAGTTAAATCTGAGTGCTTTGTGGAGATTTTAACCAAAGTGCTATGGAAGTCATTCTCTCATTTTCTCTTGCAGATAATGCTGTAAATCCTTAATCCATTAAGGCAGGAAATTTTTTCTATAATGAATTACTTCTTTAAAGTTTTCTTTCCCCTCATTTAATTTTGGATCTTGTTTAGCGTTTATTGCCTGTATCATTTTTTGTTTGCATTCTCACTTGTATATGTGTCTCATGAATTCACTTGAATATTGCAATTCATTTTTACTTTGAAAAAGCCTACATACTTTCCATATTAATGCATAATAAATACGTACAGACCCTAATTGGAATTTAACTTGCATTATTTCTTTGTGACATTTCTAAGATAAATTGCTGCTAATGTTGTTTTTAATTTTAACAGCCTCAAGTACTACAGCCTTCCAGCAGCCTGCCCAGACCCACAGACCACGCCCAGGGAAAACTAATAAAGCCACAACATATCGAGGCCCACAGTGAAAGTGCAGTCCGGGGCATGCACCAGAGCAGTGCCCTTCCAGATGGAGGCTTTACACTTGGCTTGCAACAAGAAAACAATTATGATTTGGAAAACCGGCCTTCTTCTTCAAGCCCACAGTTCAAAATGGATGTAGCTAAGAGTGCACCTTCTGAAGCAAAGTTGAACATGACCATGAATGTTCAAGAGCCTTATCGTTTGACAAAGAATCAGATTAGTGACATGCAGTTTGTACCTACTTCTCTACAGACACCTCCCCAGTTAAGTATGGTAGACCAGGCTAAGAGAGTTGGAAGAGATCAGTCTCCACCGGTGGGCTACCCATCTCAGCCCAAATCCTTAAAGCTGTTAAAGCCATCCACCTTAAGTTCTTTGGCACCCCCTCCAGATTCTGAATCATCTCCAAGTAGGACTCCCGCTTGTAAGAAGTCACCGACAATCACACCATGTAATTCAGCAAAACTTCAGCCAACATCTAGTCAGACAAATCTGGCAAATAATCTGAATCTAAAAACATCTAAGCTCCGTCCCCCTTCCAGCTCTTTCAAACAAAAACAAGTAAGCAGCCCCCAACTAGAGCCTCAAAACTTCCAGACCAAGACAAGCATCCCAAGGCCACTAGCACGACAAAAAGAAATCATGCAGAATCCAAATGGCAATTTGCATTCTGGGGATTGTTTGGCCTCTAATCGATATTCTCGTCTTCCTAAACCAAAGATACATTAAGTACATAGCCATCACCTGCCAATTTGTTTTTTTAAAAAAAAAAAAAAAAAACAATCTGTTCTGTAATAGCTTTATGTGCAATTTGCTACCATGTTGGAGGTTCCACTGAAAGCCTGCAACTCTTAAAATTAAAATGTGGAAGCTTCTACTAGTTTGGCTCTTCCATTTTATATCCTGATTGAAGTATATACCATTTGAGCATACTCGTCTCAGGTAAACACAGAAGTTTGCTTTCCCACCTCAGAGGCCCACAGAAGTCTCTAATCATGCTATCCATTTCTTTGCACATCAGCAAAGTAATAATATTTCTCTTAGCAGGCAAGAAGTAGGCTTTGCTGATTTAGTCCTGTTGTATCTTTATTAATTGTGGTTATCTGAACCCCAGCCCCTTTCACTTGTTCCTCTTGTGACTGTGGCTACTAGTTTAACTCAAGATGTGGTGATGATGGAAGATGGTAGTCTGTAGAGTTCTGGCCAGTGTTTTATATATTTAAAGGTCTATGCAAAAGTTTCATGAATAAAGGAGAAGGAGATAAAGCTTTCAATGGGAAAACTATGTAAATTTTATGTTTTTCATACTAGAATCAGGAAGCTAGTCTTAACTGTTTGTTTACTAAATTCCCCAGACTGAAAATGTTCAATATTATATATAAATAATTATATATTGCTTTAACATCTTGTTTTTCTTACACACACATATATGATTTGTGCTTGTATTGCTACTGGGTAAATTTGGAGAGCTTGAGGTACACCTTGAAACCTGTACCTAAGGTGTATCCATTTGTAACATATATTGGTGCTAGAGTTTTGCTGGCAATTCAGTTTTGAACCCTACAGGACTTACGGATCCATCATAACTCTTTTTTAAGGTTCCACAGCATTTATTTTAAGTTAAATCTTTATTGTAATTATTTATATTTATTGACTTCTGTTAATATCTGAAGACTGGAATGGTGGACTTGAAATATTTGCACAAAACTTTGATGGTATATAAATGTCCCATACATAGGGATTTAAAACTTATTTTCTATAGCAAAACAGGTTAAATATTTTGAGAAAAGTTATAAATTTAAGTAAGACTATCTTGAGAATAGTTTCACTTTTCTGAGTTTCTTAGGTTTCCATTTTCTGTTGTTGTATATTTGAATGACAGTTTCTTGAAAGGTAGATTTGGGAAGAAAAATAGAATTGTACATGGGAAATAGTGTTTCATTAAAGAGTATTTCGAAGGGAGTATGCTTATTTATTTTAATGTGCTACAAAAGGTGTCTATGGAACCCTCAAGCGACCATGCCCACGAACCCAATCATGCTGTAGGCCACTTGTTGGACAGTTCAGTTGATTTGCATTCTGTTCTCCCAAATCATGTCATCTTTAGATTGGTCATATGTAGTGAATTTAATTGGAATTAATACTTTTCAGACAGATATAAGGTCAATTTTAATTTTTATCAGCTGACCAAAACTATACCAGATGGAATTGTGGCCAAAAAAGTAGTCACTCAAATTCTAGGGATTCCTTCAAAAATGTACTTTGGTTAAATTATATGCCACTTTATAAGAGAAACAGCAGCAAATGCTTTAGTGGAAATTTCCAAAGAGGTGTTTCTTACCATTTTGATGTAGTTTTCCCTTATCAGAGAACCATTAAGTGAATTTTCCATTCAGGTATACAGACCTTTCTTATATTTGTAACAGGTGAGCAGCACAAATCTAGTATCATACTGTCACACCACAGCACGTCTGCTAGAAAAATGCTGAAGTTTAGAAGATGCTTGCATGGTCCATATATTATTGACATAGAGTCATCTTACATATCAGCAAAGTACTTTTTCTTTGTGGAGGTGAGCTATGATGATTGCAGCTATAGATGAACACATTTTTGAAGGAGAAAACTGATATCATGCATTGCAAATAGGATGCTATCATACTGTATTTCCCTAAAGTAAAGCATACTAATGAATTAGTAGATATTTGGTTTATTATCAGAAATTGGTGTTATTAGAAGACCCTATGTTGTTATTAGAAGAACCTTATGAATTATTATTTACTTGTAAATATTATTTACAAGTTGGTCTTTTTCCTAGGGGGCAAGTTTTTAATTTATTTTCCATGCTGTAGTCTGAGGTAAATGTCTTTATTGTCTATTACATAAAAATGTTGACTCCAGTAATTTGTTTATTCTAATATTTTTCTGACTTTTTTTTTCTCCCTGATGTATTTGCAGAAATCTTATCAGTTCAGCTTCTGTATACCTTGGTTGAACCTTAATCTTAACAAAAGAGGCTCATCGATATAATTATGAAGCATAATACATTTAAGAGAAAAATATCTAGGATGCTTACACAAATAACAAAGTATATTCCTATTTTCCTTAAAAGCTGCAAGAATATTATGCTTTTCTGCTCTTTAGAAAATGTTATATCAAAAATGGAAATGAGTATAGCTCTACTGAATAATCAGAGATCACCTTCTCAGATTTGGTTTGACCTTTGTTTATTGCTTCTGTAAATCGACTCTGTGCCACATCCTCCTTTTGCAGGAACTTAGATCACTTATTCTTCTGGTATGGGTGAAGATGATGGAAGTATATGAATTCTGAGTCCTGTGGAGGAAGTTCTGTGGTGTTGGATAAATTTCATATTTGTGTAAGAGAAAAAAGTAGCAGAATTATATATTTGGCTGTTACTGGATGCATATCGATTTTTTTAAATAAAGCTTATATTATTGGTATAGGTGCAGATGATTTTAAGACATTAGGCAAAGGATTATAGAGTTATATCATTTAGAATGTTTCTTAATCACTGAGACCATCTGGTGTTTTCTTTTGGAGTCTCATTTTCATCTGTGCAATATTTCCAGGCATATAGACTACTGTTCATTGTATTTATATAGGTATTAGGGAACTTACTAAGTATTTTAAGAAGTAAAAATCTGAATATGAAACAAAATTTCAGATTTGCACTTTAAATGAGCTTAATTGCTTGGAGTTGTGCCTGAAATATCAAAATGCCACCTCTTGGGTGTGGCTTTGTTTAGTGAAATGAATTTCTCTGTAATTGTTGCTGGTTCAAGATATCACTACAACCTTTCACAAAATTATATTCACAGCATGTCATTTTTCCCATTAAAGCACTGTTTTCTTCAGATGTTCCATTCCTCCCCATAAGTATTTTATTCAGTATATCAAAGAGACCATAACCCCCATAGCTGTTACTTCCAAAAGTTCCTGTGGAGTACATGGTGTTACAGACACAGAGGTGCACTCTTGGTTTCCAGGCAGCTGTCCTGCTGGTTTCCTGGCCTCCAGGGCCCTAGGAATGCACTTTCAAATTACCAGACAGGCCTGCAATGAAGATCAATGACTCTGCAGCACCATTTCAGTTAACAGTTTGCATTCCAACTAACAGTAGTTTTCATGTTGGTAAATTAGTTTGGGTAGTTTTGTTTGCATGCTTATGCACACATTTGAAAATTATTTATAGTTGTAATACAAATAATTATTTGTTGTTTTTCCTTGGGGATGATGGCGTTGTTATTTTTCTTAATTCTGATTCTTGAATTCTATTTTCCTTTTTTCTTTCCACATGTCCCTTAAAGTTTTCTGCTGCAGCAATTTGAGAGAATACACTTAGGTAAATGATTATGACGGTGGACACCAATCTAAAGTTGTGTTATTAATTGAAGATGTACGTCTTAACCTTGTTGGGGAAAAACTTCCCACTTTCTCTTTGGTAAAGCATTGCCATAACAAGATTATACTGACCTTGAGAATTTAAAATCTCTAAGTCAAGACTAATTAAAAACAAAAATAATATCTAGTATTGTGTTTTCCATTGATTTTAAAAAACCAGTTCAGAGTACATACTGTATATTAGGATTTGCTTGTAAAATGGATTATAAAAACCAATGTAAAGTCTTTCCTGAAAATGTTGGCATAGTAAATAAAAAAAAAATAAAGTTCATAATTATAAAAATTCTCTTGTTTTAATGTTGCCTTCTGTAGTTTATATTTTTCAATATCTACTCACCACAAAGATATGAATGCTGTTCATCTAGTTAATTTTGTTTTATGTACTCTCCGTCACATACACACCACACCTCCATCTCTGATGGCTGAGTAGGAATTGAGGAACATTTTCTTCTTCTGTTTTCACAGTTTCAGTCAGTGATCTAGTGCTTCAGTGCTTGGTTTTGGTGGAAGTTGCAATGCTGGGGATGAAATCCAGGGTCTACCCAAGCTAGGGGAGCTCTGTACCACTGGGGAACACCCCAGCCCCACAGGTGGTTTTAACACGACACCATCCTCTTCAGGACCTAGCCCTTCCTATGGGTTCCTTGCTCATCAGACTTGGAATTCATAGTGGTATAATATACACTGATTAAATGAAAGACTATAGAATAGGTACGCCACAAGTGCTTTCCTCCATGAACTCCTTTCCTCATCAGGTCCTGTCGAGAGGTACCTTTCCTGGACAAACTCAGGAAACTTCCTGTAAATGAACAAAGTGTTCCAGGGTGTGAGTGTGTACACACAGGTACGTGCCCATGTGGCCCATGCAGTGGGGGATGGCATAGTGTAGATGTTCTGTCCTCGTGCTCCTCTACTGAGTTCTAAACAAAAACCTGAAAGTCAAAGCAATCTGCCTACCTGAATGTTCTAGCCAACATGCTCAACAAGAAAGAGTACTGGTGTGGAAAAGAGACCTTATTCACATGAAAAACATCAGGGAACTAATGCTCCTAGAAGACCTAGTTCTTCTAAATACAAAGAGAAGTAAGGATTACAATGTGTTTATAGAAAATCAACAGATGCACAGATAAACTCAAAAGGAAAATAGGTTTTAAAGGAGGGAATTATAAAATTAATCTGTTTCTCAACAATCAAAGAAGGCTGGAAAATAGAGTTAAGGCATTTGAAAGAATATAGAATAAAGGCATAAAAATAGTAAAATGCCAGCTGGGTGCTGTGGCACACGCCTATAATCCGAGCAGCTTGGGAGGCTGAGGCAGGAGTATCACAAGTACAAAGCCAGCCTTAGCAATTTAGCAGGCCTTAAGCAACTTAAAAAGACCTTGTCTCAAAATAAAATTTTAAAAAATTAAAAGGACTGGGAATGTGGCTTAATGGTAAAGCTCTCCTGGGTTCAGTCCCTGGTACCACAAAAGAAAAAAGCAGAGATGATGTAGGGAAACATAATTTCAATATTTTGTTTTTGTATATTTACCATGTAATAACATTCTTAAAATTTTAAGTTTATATTTTTGCCATTTGAGCATATCTTCTGCTATTATTAAACATTATACCTTTACCAATTATTGAAATTATTTTTCTTAACCTACTAATTAGAACTTGCAAAATAATTTTGGATAATAGTAGTTATAGCCATGCTTTCCTTTAAATGTAGACATTGGCTATTACTTGTAAACAGCTATTTTTTATGAAAAAATTCTTCCATATTTGATTACTAAATATTGTTTTGACCAAGAGCTATAAATTAGTAAGGGATGTTGAATTTTAGCAGAACTCTTCACA
The DNA here is from genome assembly GCA_004024805.1 of Geosciurus inauris. Classification (NCBI taxonomy): domain Eukaryota; kingdom Metazoa; phylum Chordata; class Mammalia; order Rodentia; family Sciuridae; genus Geosciurus; species Geosciurus inauris. The sequence continues at coordinate 10,444 of PVHX01000472.1, read as the reverse complement.
GTATTATGGTGTTGATTATAAGCTTTTTCTTACCTTAGCACTTTGATGGGACGAATTATATAACTACATTTCCTCTCATTGACATATATTTAAATTCCTTCAATATGTTTTTTTTGTTGTTGTTTATATTTAAGTATTTAGTTTCATGAAGCAAGCAATCCAGGGTTTGGGGATAAATCTTGTGTCTTTCTGAGGACATTATTTGTCCTTTCTGTCTGTGGGCGCCAGCCAGCCAGCCAGCCAATCCATTTACTAGATTGGTGGGCACTGGAAAGGTTTCCTATACTCGGAAATCCTGGGGAGGAACCACATCAGAATTTTTTTTTATTAGAGCTTTATAGTTATATATAGTATTAGGGTTCATTCCCAACAAACTCATACATGCATGGAATTTGGTTTTAGTTCATGAACCCTTCCTTTTCTCTTCCTCCTTTTCCTCCCAACCTTGCCCCCGTCTTCCATTCTCCAACTCTTCTGTACTTCCTTTATATTTGATTGGCTGTTTCTACCTATACATAAAGATGAAGTTCCCTGTCATACATATGTACAGAACATTTTCTAAGAATTCATTCTGAATTTCCTTTCCTTACCCATCACTTCACTCTGTCTCTTGATCTTCTACATTACTGATATCCCCTTCATCTTGATCCTATTCTTCCCTCCCGCTTTCCTTTTTTTTTACTCTAGCTTCTTCATATGAGAGAAAACATTTGGCCTTATGAATTTCTGAGTTTGGCTTATTTCACTTAGCATGATATTCTCCATTTCCATCCATTTACCTGCAGATGCCATAATTTCATTCTTTCGTATGACTGACTAGAACTCCATTGTGCAAGGATACCACAATTTCTTAATCCATCTATTGACGAGCATCTGGTTTGGTTCCATAATTAAGCTATTGAGAATTGTGCTGCTATAAACACTCGGGCAGCTATATCACTGTAGTATGCCTATTGTAGATCTTTTGGGAAAATACCAAGGAGTGGAATAGTTGGGTTATATGGTGGTTCCATCTCTAGTTTTCTGAGAAATCTCCACACTGCTTTTCAGAGTGGTTGTACTATTCTTCAGGCCTACAAACAATGTATAAATACCTTTTCCCCCACAACCTGGGCAGCATTTACTGTTCATATTCTTGGTCATTGCCCTCCTGACTGGAATGAGATGAAATCTTAGTGTAACTTTGATTTGCACTTCCCTGATTGCTAGATATATTGAACATTTTTTTCATATATTTGTTGGCCATTTGTGTTTTCTCTCTTTAGAAGTTTCTGTTGAGTTTGTTTGCCCATTTATTGATTGGGTTATTGGGTGGGGGATTGGTGTTCAGTTTGAGTTCTTCATATATTCTAGGTATGAATCTCGTAACAGGAGAATATTTGGCCAAGATTTTCTCCCATCTCGTAGGCTTGCTCTTCACACTCTCAATCATTTCCTTTGATGCATACAAGTTTTTTAGTTTGATGACATCCAACTCATTGATTCTTGGTTTTATTTCTTGCATTTTGGGGTTCTTGTTAAGGAAGTTGGTGCCAGCACCTGTATGATGGAGTGTTGACCCTATGTTTTCTTCTAGTAGTTATAAAGTTTCTGGTCTAATTCCTAAGTCTTTGATCCATTTCTATTTGACTTTTGTGCAGGGTGAGAGATGGGGGTCTAGTTTCATTTTTCTACCTATAGCTATCCAGTTTTCCCAGCATCATTTGTTAAAAAGACTGACTTTTCTCTGAAATATCAATTGGCACCTTTATCAAATATCAGATGGCTATAAGTGTGTGGATTTGTCTTTGTCTTCTATTTTGTCCCATTAATATTCATGTCTATTTTGATGCCAATACCATTCTGTTTTTCTTACTACAGCTCTGTTGTATAATTTCAGATGAGGTATTGTGATGCCTCCTACTTTGCTTTTCTTTCTTGGTATTGCTTTGGCTGTTCTGAATCTCTTATTCTTCCAAATGAATTTGAGAATTGTTTTCTCTAATTTTGTGAAGAATATCATTGGTATTTTGATAGAGATTGCATTGACTCTGTATACTGCTTTTGGTAGTACAGCTATTTTGACAATATTAATTCTGCATACCTAAGCACATGGTATGTTTCCATCTTCTAAGTTCTTAAACTTTTTTCTTTAGTGTTCTATAATTTTCATTGTAGAGCTCTTTTGCCTTCTTGGTTAGATTAATTCTCATGGTTGTTTTTTGTTTTGTTTTATTTTGTTTTGAGATTATTATGAATGGGATTGTTTTCCTAGTTTCTTCCTTGGCTGAATCTTGGTTTTCAAACAGGGAGTGTCAGTTTTGCATACATAGAGAAGCCTTCGTATATGAGGTGAGCTTCTGCTCAACAGTGGGGGCTGGATGTGCCTGTTCATGTATGGCTAATCAGAAGTGACATAGGTATGCCTGTCACTGCTTGTCAAATTGCCGCTCTCAGCATCCCACTTATATGGAAGACAAGGGGATACACAATTACAGGTAGGCAAATGACTTACATAGGGATGTTTAAATGTGAGTGCAATACCAGTTTGTCCCATTAACTGCTAAGGAGACAGAATGAAAATGAAGGAAGTAACTTGTCATTCATTATATTAATATTTCCTTTGCCTCTCTGAAAACCAAGGGTCTAAAAATAGCTGTATCAAATGTCACCCCCTTAACAAATCTGTCTGCTTTCCCATATTTAAAATTGTAACACCATCCACCATCCTGCTTATCCCAAATTTGTCTTTTTAACTTTCTATTAATTCATTTAGTATGTATAATGCTTAATATGTTTTCTCTTTCATTAGTTCATAAGCTCTATAATAAGGGTAGGATTTTTGTTAGTTTTGTTCACCTGAAATAGTATGGCACATAGAAGACATTTGGTAAATATTATTTAAAAGAATAAGTAAACAGAAGTAGATATTACTTGAAATGGTGTGTATTGCCTACACACACATATATTTGTGTGTGCATACATAATGGTCCCTTGATATCATGGGGAATTGATCTCAGGACACCCATGGCTATCAAAATCCACAAATGTCCAAGTCTTTTATGTAAAATGGCATAGTACTTACATATAACCTATATATACATATCTTCTTGTGTAGGTTGTCATCTCTAGATTATGTATAATACCTAAAACAACGTAAATGTTATCGAAAGTAGTTGCACAATATTGTTGATACCTAATGCTATATAAACATTATTGAAAGAGTAGTTACACAATATTGTTTAGGGAATAGTGAACAACAGCAATAAAAAAGAGCCTGTACAAGTTCAGGACAGATGCAGCCATCCAATCTAACCACACAGTACAAGTCAGCAACAACCTAACATCTCTAATATTTTTAATTCTAGGGTAGTTGATGTTCATACGTAGAAACCAAGGCTATAGAAGGCAGACTGTATATGCATGTGGAACATCAATATATATTTTGCATATTATATTTAATCCAAGAGTTATATTTTTACTTACTGTCTATATACATTGTACATAAATGACTAGTAAATATTTTTATTATTTTTGGTGCAATTTATCTCAAAATATATGTAATGTCTAACCTAAATGTAGCAGTATTTTATACCTTTCTCTTGAGGGGAGTAATTGTTAAGGGAATTATAGGGAAAATGACCCAAACATTGATTGATGTATGATTTTTTTCCTTGCCACTTTGCATTAATGGAATATAAAACTTTTTTATTTTTAATTTTTTTTTTGTTGTTGATGGATCTTTATTTTATTCATTTATTATTTATTATGTATATGTGGTGCTGAGGATCGAACCCAGTGCCTCACGCATGCTAGGCAAGCGCTCTACCCCTGAGCTACAGCCCCAGCCCCGGAATATAAAACTTTTAAGAAATCTATTTTTCCAGGATTATGGAAAGATCAACAGACTGCATGTAGAGAGAAAGTCTTGCTTTTTTTCTAAAGTACAGTTACACTATTGCAGGCTACTGTGAAAACATCAACTAATGGTAATAATCAAGAAGACTTTGAAAAGTTGGGGTACTTCAGGATCTTCTAGAGAAAATAGGACGAGGTGGAGTTAATAGAAGAAATGGCATAGAAAGCACTATTAAGAGGGTTCACTTCATTGTCATGGGCAAGAAGGGACATTTGTAGCATGGTTAGTGAGCAAATTATGAAAAAACAAACAAACATTGCCTAGTTAACTAAATACAGAAGAACAGGACTGACAATTTTATACCACATTGTCCATTTGAAAAGAAAAAAAAAACACCTTTCTTATGTACTTCATTTTCTCAGTGGAGAAAAGTTTGGATTAAACTATTTTTCTCAAAATTAAAAGTGAGCCATGGGTGCCACCTGGAGCCTGTCCTAGTTGGGTGCTGCCCTGCTGCACTCTGGAAACTCTGGCTGAGTCTGCGTACTGGGCAACCTGGAAAGGCCGGAAGCGGCCATGCCGGAGCAGGCTGAGAGGTTATCCTCACATACCAATGAAAAGGAAGTGAAATCTAATGAAGAGCTACTCCTAAGAAAGAGTTCTCGCGGATTTGTCATCTTTCCAATCCAGCACCTTGATATCTGAAATATATATATAAACAGGCACCGACATCCTTCTGGACAGCAGAAGAGGCTGACTTATCAAAGGATCTCCCTCAATGGAACAAACTTAAATCAAATGAGAAGTATTATCTCTCTCACATCTTAGCCTTTTTTGCAGCCAGTGATGGAATTGTAAATGAAAATTTGGTGCAGTGTTTTAGTCAAGGAGGTGCAAGTTCCAGAGGCTCACTGTTTCTATGGTTTTCAAATTCCCCTCCAGAATGTTCACTCAGAGATACACAGTTTGCTAATAGATACTTACACTGGAGACCCCCCAAAAAGGAAATTTTTATTTAATGCCATTGAAACAATGCCATATGTTAAGAAAAAAACGGACCAGGCTCTGCGATGGATAGCAGATAGAAAGTCTACTTTTGGGGAAAGAGTGGTGGTCCTTGCTGCTGTGGAAGGAATTTCCTTCTCAGGATCTTTTGCTGCTATATTCTGGCTAAAGAAGAGAAGTCTCATGCCCTGGACTCATGTTTTCCAATGAACTAATCAGTGGAGATGAAGGACTTCGCTGTGACTTTCCTTGTCTAATGTTTCAATACTTAGTAAATAAGCCTTCAGAAGAAAGTGTGAAGGAGATCATCATTAATGCTGTCAAAATTGAGCAGGAGTTTTTAACAGAAGCCTTGCCAGTTGGCCTCATTGGGATGAACTGTGTTTTGATTAAACAGTATATTGAGTTTGTAGCTGACAGATTACTTGTGGAACTTGGATTCTCAAAAGTTTTCAGACAGAAATCCCTTTGATATTATGGAAAACATTTCTTTAGGAGGGAAAACAAATTTGAGAAATGAGTTTCAGAGTATCAGCGTTTTGCAGTTATGGCAGAAACCACAGAGAAAGTCTTCACCTTAGATACAGATTTTTAAAACCCTCCCCTATTTAAAGACCTTATAACTTGTCATTGGTAAATAATAGTCCATTTTTTTTCTACTTTAAAAAAAAAAACATAGTTTAAAAGAAACGGGAATTTGATCAAAAGGAAATCTAAAACCAAATATTAATTACGTTGAATTGATATAAATACACTCTAATTTTCCTGTACAATAAGAGTTGCTTTTTGTTGTTACTAGAATATATGATGTCATTGTGTAGTAGTTAAGAGCTTGGGGTGAAGAGTCAGATATGGGTTTGAGGTTCTGCCCTTACTTCTGCCCTTTTTTGTCACCATTGGCAGGTCAGTTAATCTCTGTAAACCTCAGAGTCCTTATCTTTAAAATAGGTTAATACTAGATCCTAAATTCATAGATCCTAATATCAGGATTAGTGCCTAGTTAATACTACCACCACTGCAACACTACTATCATTATTATTGACAGGGTTAATTGTAGTGACATTATGATAAAAATGTCCTCTCTTCTAAATAATTATGATTCTAGGTCCTAACATCTAGAAATAATTAGATCCCTGTATTTTTAATGTTTGGAGGAAGAATATAAGAATTACCTTAGAAAGATTGTAATTATCATTCACACGAGAATAATTTCACTAAATTTCTCAGTAGAAAGGAAATTTAGTTCTTAGTTGCTTTGGGAGGGAATTGCATGGCGTGGAATGCAGGAAGTTATCATGGTGGTTGACCTTGGAAGCAAAATGATTCTTCTACTTCAGAAGTAAAATGGTAACTGCTGCCAGATTTAGCCCTGGAATGTTTAGAACCAGGATGAATTGGCTAGAATAGCGTTTCCCAAAGAATATTCTCAGAGCTTTTAGCCCCTCTAGATTTTAGGGTGGAGGGAGGTTGCTCACATGCACATGCAAGAAAAAGGGATTTGGAGATCAGATGAATTGGGAAATGCTGTACAGTTCATCTTTCTTTAGAATGTATACTCAGTACCTCAAAGACTGAGCAAGTCTACAGTCCAGATACTAATCTCTCTTTATATATTCCAAACATACTCAACACAGATCTGTTTTTCACCTGTTAACATCCCCCTCAGCTAGTGTTCCTCAGAACGTACACTGGGGAAAGCTGGCCTAGAATCACTTCTACAAACAGGAAATGGACTAAGAAAGGGAAATTTTGGTAGGAATTATTGAATCATTTCAAATTTGTATCACACTGAGGAAGGTACCCAAGCCTGATTTCAGCTATGCTTCTTAGTATTCTTAAAATTCTTCTATGCTATTAAAAAAAATAAAAATAAAAGTGCACCATGTGAAGTCTAGGATAAACTTGGTGAAGATTGCATTAGTCATTTGTCCTTGCTCCAATACAGAATAAAATGGAATTAATGTTAGCTTTTACCAATCTGTGAGGTCCTGCAGTGTATCCTGCAGATATACCCTCGTTTGCACTTTTGGTGTCCCCATTTAATGGCATTTTCAATCTCAGCATTCTAAGTACATATAGGAATTAATCTCTTCCAACTCATTAAAAGCGAGAATGTTGGAAGTTGTGTTTCCAGTTTGTTGTTTTTATAATTGTACTTATGTTTGCTAACTAAGTCACTATTTTGCACAGCAAGGTATAGTAGTACAGCAAATCAAGTTTTGCACAGAACATTCACATTTACAGGAACACTCACATTTAGAGATTATGAACAAAACCATGTTTTTGTCCCATTTTTAAAAAGTAAAGCAATAGAATCATTGTGTATGCTTCACTTTCTATTAAATATGAATAGCTGAGTATATAAAAGTCTGATTCAATGGGTCAAGAGTCAACACTACTCTGAATACTTGGGTAATATGTGGCCAAATCTAGATGCTAGTTGGGAGTTGGACCTCTGATCCTGACCTGAAGAAAGGACTTATTCATCACACAAATTAACAGAGAGGGAGGACATGGGCCTGCATTTTATCTGCTGACGAGTAAAATGAGCAATTCATTAGTTTTTTTTGGTACTCTAAAAAATATATTTGGGGAAGAAATTAAAAATAGAAATAACTGATTTAAATATAGTTATAATGTCAGCATCCAAGTTAGACCAAACACATGAACATAAAATAGAAATGAAGGATATGTGGATAATACAGTAGATTGATTTACTACAAACATTGCGTTTTGAATTCTATGAACCAAAAAATGGACTTTTTTTCAAGAAAAAAGTGGAGTAAATTTAGAGATTTCTAAAACTTCAGCTGTTAAGTAAAATATACAAAAAAATCATATAAGCTCCAGGCATAGTGGTGCACGCCTATAATCCCAGTGGCTCCGCAGGCTGAGGCAGGATGATCATAAGTTCAAAGCCAGCATCAGCAAATGTGAGGCACTAAGCACTCAGTGAGACCCTGTCTCTAAATAAAATACAAAATAGGACTGGAGACGTGGCTCAGTGGTCAAGTGCCCCTAAATTCAATCCCCAGTACCCCTCCAAAAATTCATAAGCTATTATCTGACTGTAGAGCTATAACTATTGAATTACTATAATTTATAAGCCATACCTGACTACAGTGCCCAAAAGAGAATAGAATAAAAATGTAAAAATTATACTGATTACAACAGAACTAGAAAATAATACTCATATCAAGGAGACTATAACAAAAATTTTAAAAAATTGAAAGATTTATAAGAACAGACACTGTTGATAATTATTAAATGAAGCCCAAGTGTTTGATGAGGCAAACTAATAGTATTAAACCCTTTCTTATATAAATTAAATTCACAAATGGGCTAAAATTGAAACCCAAGAATTTGAGAATGTTATTGATTTTTAAAAGCAGTTGAAGATAACAAAAGAAATTACTATGAGTAAGTGTAGATGTGATAAAATTAGAATCAGAAATAAATAAGTAGACTAAATGTTGACTGGTTACTTTAATAAAGGGTCCTAAACTGCAGTGTGGTCTTTCTGACATGAGGATTATCATTTGAAAAGCAAAAATTTTCAACTTCATGCCTACATACTCTATTTCTCATCTCCCAAATGAGTAACCATTCCCATGGTTTATTATCTGCATTTTGAATCTAATTTCTACCTGTTTAATGTGTGAGAAAAGATACATAGTTTTGTTTTTACTTCTTTAGATATCTATCACATACTTTAGCACTTTCTTTTTAAAATTATATTATTGAGTGTTTTGAAAGATATTCACAAGGTTGTTCAATCAGCACCTCCAAGGAGCATCCTGTAGACTTTAGCAGTCACTTTTCATTCCTCTTTCTTGGCCTGTCCCTGGGTTTCCACTATTTTACTTTCTGTTTCCACAGGTTTGTCTGTCCAGTACAGTTTATTCGCATAGAATCAGACGAGAGTGGCGTGTTGGCATCTGGCACCTTTCATAAACATTTTAGCATAAAATGTCTTGATTTCAAGACTCATCCATACTTAACATGTATCAGCTCTCTATTCATTTTGAAGAATGAATAGTATTCTCTTAGTTGGATATACTGTACTTTGTTCATCCATTTGTCACTTAATGGAAATTTAGATTATTTCTACTTTCTGGCTATTATAAAATACTGCTGTTAGAAATACTCACCCATCTTTTATGTGGATATGTTTTTGATCTTCTTGGATACTACCTAGGGGTTGAATTTCTAGATCATACAGTAAATGTGTTTCACTCTTTCAGGAACTGCTTGTTTTCCACACTGGCTGCACATTATTACATTCCCACTGACAGTGTATTAGGATTCTAATTTCTCCAAACTTTGTCAACACGTTATTGTCTGCCTTTTTGATTATAGCCATACTAGTGAGTAGGAAGGTATTATCTCATGTGGTTTTGATTTGCATTTCCATAACAACTAATGATGTTATGTGATTTCAAGTGCTTATTGGCCATTGATATATCTTCTTTAGAGAAATTTTTAGTGAAATTCTTGGTCCTTTTTTTGAGGGGGTGGTACTGAGGATTGAACTCAAGGGAACCCAACCACTGACCACTGAGCCACATCCCCAGCCCTATACATTTATTTCTGGACTCTAAATTCTATTCCCTATGTCTGCTCTTATGGCAGCCCCACATAGTCTTCATTAATGTAGCTTGTAGTGAGTTTTTAAATCAGGAAGTGTATATTCTTCAACCTTGTTTGTTCAATTATTTTGTCTGTTGTTAATCCCTTGCATTTCTATATGAATTTTAATATCAGCTTGCCAATGTCTGGACAGATGCCAGATGGGAATTTGATTGTGATTGTGTTGCATCTGTTGACCCATTTAGTGCGATTGTTCTCTTAACTGCATTGAATCTTCTTATCCATGAAAACAGAATGTCTCTACTTAACGTAAGTTTTCTTCACTGCCTCGTAGTTTTTGATGCACTAGTTTTGCGCTGCTTTTGTTAAATTTATCCCTAAATATTTTATTTGTTTTAATGCTCTCGTGAATGAAGTTGTTAATTTCATTTTTGGATTATTGCTAGTGTATAGAAATACAACTGATTTTTGCATATTGACTTTGTGTTTTGCCACTTTGTTGAATTCATTTACTAGCTCTAATGGTTTCTTTTAAAAAGTTTCAGGATTTTCTGTATACACTACTATATCATATGCAAATAGATTGTTTTACTACTACTTCTTTCAGGATGCTTATCATTTCTTTGTTCTTTTTTTCCTTTGCTTACTGCCCTGGATACAACCTTCAGTACAATGAATGGATGTACTAGTAAGAGTGGGTATTCTTATTCTCCATCTGGGATTTTTTCACCATTAATTATGTTGACAGTGTTTATGGGTTTTTTAAAATTATTGTCCTCCTTATAAAGAAGTTGTTCTATTTGAAGAAGTTGTTCTCTCTTCCTAATTTGGTAAGTGGTTTTATTTTGAAAGGATTTTGTTAAGTGCTTTTTCTGTATCTACTTAGATGTCATGTGAAGAAACTTGTTCTTTATTTTATTAAGGTGATTCTATCTTAATTAATTTTTGGATGCTGCATTCCATTCTTTTTGGTCACAGTATATAATCTTTCTGGTATGTTTTTTTTTTTTT